>LPNX010300419.1:1955-72519 GCA_001517045.1 Pseudotsuga menziesii
AGCGATCCTGAAGATAGGGCATGGTGGCGGCTCCAGATCGGAATCGAGGGACGCTTAGAAGCAATAGAAACAAGGATGGATCGGGTAAGGGGAAGAGATCGGGGATGGGAGGATGTCTCCTGAGGGCCCAGTCCATCTCGACGATCCAAATCCGACCAGAATCAATCCGGGAGAAAATAGAGACGTGGAAGGAGAAGGCCCTAATTGGGAAATTCATAGGGATCTGGCCCAGGGAGAAAGACCTGGTTCATTGGATTCAGAGCACCTGGAGTCCAAAGGGGCACTATGATCTTTAGATGGGAGCTAAGGGTTTTTTCACCATCATTTTTTTCAATCAGGAGGATGGGACAGGATCCTGGAAGGGGGGCTATATTTTTTCTTCTTTGCTAGGCTCTATCTTAGGCCATGGAAGGAGTGATTTAACCCCGAATCAGAGGATATGACAGTTTCCCCGGTGTGGATCTGCCTGGTTGGGATTCCTAGGGAATACTGGGACATGGATATTCTGCAGGACATTGGGAATTCTATTGGAGAATTTGTGAAAATCATTGAGTAGACTCGTCTTCAGAGGTATACAACCTTTGCAAGGATCTGTGCGTATATGGATCTATCGAAGGACCTCCTCAAAGATATTAGTCTGAACTGGGATGAAGAGGAATAGATCCAACAAATTGACTATGAGCAGCTGCCCTTCTGGTGCAGGATTTGCCATGAGTATGACCACTTTGGGATAAATTGCACCAGGGGGGATTAGGAGAAGGCAGCGCCAGTCCTAAAAGAAGTTCCAGGGAGTGAGGGTTTCACTCAGGTCAAGAACAGATGGAGGGGTAGAAGTAATGGAGGGCAGAAGCAACACAAGGACAGACTGGGAAAGAGGGAGGAAGCATCAAATCCCTTCTAGGTCTTGGAAAAAGTTACGGAGGAACAGATGCAAGAGAGGGAAATGGTAGGCAAACCCTAGGAGATTGAGATGCATGAAGTGGGTGACGCAGACAGTAGTGAGAGATAGTTGCTCACCATGGAAGAGGACAAAGCCGAGGACATGGACTTAGGGGATTTAGATCTGGATGCCCTAGAAGCAGAATGCAAGAAAGATGGCTTATGCTATCTCCCTAGAGATCAGATCGAGCTCTTACAGCAAGCTATTATCTGATATAAAGCGCACAAGGCTCTAGGAATAAGCATGGAGGGGCAGAAGGGGAGCAAGAGGAAAACTCTGGAAGAAGATCATAAGCGGGGGAGGAAATCGAATAAGCAGAGGATAGAAGAAATAGGAGTCAAGTTGATTGAATCAGGCCAGTATCCCACGATTAAGGCGGCCTTTTCTGAAGTAAGCAAGGTTTCCCAATGAAGATAGTACCTTGGAATATTAGGGGGTGAAATCACCCAAGGAAGATCAGATCTCTAGCAAGGAAGACCAAGCAGGAAAAAATAGACATCCTTTTTTCACAAGAGACCAAGTGTAGCTTTGAGACAATGCAATAGATCGAGCAGAGAATTTGGAAAGGCAGTAAGGTAATGTCTTTAGACACGGATGGGTTGAAAGGGGGGATAGCTATATTATGGAAAAACTAAGAAGTGGACCTCATGGGGTGGCAAGTGGGGCATTTCTCCCTGGCTTCCAACTTCCAAATATTGGGTTCAAAAATCAGAGGAACAATCGTGAACATATATGGACCGAGTGCCTTCCCACAGAAGCAGGAGTTCGTTAACCATCTAATATGGCTTAGCGCATCGACATCATAGGGCAACTGGATAATAGGAGGGGATTTCAATTTGATAACCTTGCTCAAAGAAAAAAAGGGGGGTAGACGGATGCTGGAAAAATATCAGGAGGGATTCAGGGAAATCCTCACCAACGGTTCCCTTGTGGATATGGAAATGGGGGATGGATGGTTCACCTGGAACAATAGACAAGGCGGTGATCACTTGGTGGCCTCAAGGCTTGACCGCTTCCTGGTAGCAGAAAGTATAGTTAGGGGGGTTGGAGAGATCAGGTCAAATGTGGTCCCCGTAGCTGGCTCTGATCATTGGCCCGTGTGTCTAAGCTGGGAGGGGATGGCGGACAGGCTACTAAAACCGTTTCACTTTGAGCAATTCTAGCTAGAGAAAAAAGACTTTAAAGGCCTAGTTGAGCAGTGGTGGCAGGAGATGGATGATTTAGGGGGGATAAGGATGTACAGCTTTCAACATAAGCTTAAAATTTTTAAGGCTAAAATCCATACCTAGAGAAAGACAGACGTTGGAAATATTTTTGAGGACAAGAAAAGGATTGTTCAGGAGTTGAATTCCATATAGCAAAGAGGGATGGATTTTGGGTGGTACCAAGATTTGAAAGATAAGGAGAAAGACCTAGAAGCCCAGTTGGAAGCCAAAGAGAGACAGGAGGAATTATACTGGAAGAAGAAGTCACGTGTGAAGTGGCTATTAGAAGGGGACAGGAATACCAAATTCTTCCACAATGCCATTGTTAGAAATCGTCTGGGGTCAAAGATCTATAACCTTAAACTCCCCAATGGGGCCTAGGTGGGGACCAAGGATGATATAGAAGAAGGAATTTTCAACCATTTCAAGGAAATCATGACAGAGGACAATAGCAAGAGGGGTCAGGACATTGATAGGATCACATTCTTGATTCCAAGAACCACTGCAAGGGAGGAAAATGAGAACCTCACCAAGCCAATCACTCTTTAGGAGGTTGAGGAGGCCATGCAATAGATGGCTATGGGGAAAGCCCCTGGTCCGGATGGGTTCACAGTTAATTTTTTCCATCACTTTTGGGACATGATAAAAGGGGAGGTCTAGGCCATAGTCAAGGAGTCTAGGACTAGAAGAGGGGTGCTCAAAGCCTTCAATGTAACCTTCCTTGCTCTTATCCCAAAGAGAGAGGGGGTGGATTATCTGGGTAAGTTTAGACCTATAGCTCTTTGTAATGTGATATACAAAATAATTTCTAAAGTAATAGCGAATAGACTGAAACCCCTCCTCTTGAGGATTATTAGCCCAGAGAAATCAGGTTTTGTGGAAGGAAGGCAAATTTTGGATGGTATCATCACGGTCTAAGAGGCCATTCACTCACTCAAATGCACTAGAAGCCCAGGTATGCTTATCAAGCTTGACATCGCCAAGGCCTATGACAAGCTCAGCTGGGAGTACCTAGAGAAAATGCTGCAGGATTTTGGGTTTAGTCAAGATTGGGTGGATTGGGTTATTAAGCTAGTGTACTCACCTTTTTTCTGCATTCTTCTAAATGGATCCCCAATTAGGATTTTTTCGCCATCCAGGGGGATTAGACAAGGTGACCCCCTCTCCCTGTTCCTCTTCATTTTGGTTGTAGAAGGACTTATTAGACTCACAAAGGATCAGGCGAGACAGAGGAGGATAAGAGGTCTGTCTTTTTACGAAGGTATGGATAAGCAAACGCACCAGTAGTTCATCGATGACACGATGCTAATGGGGCACCCTTCAATCCAAGAGGCGAGAGCCTTTAAAACTTTCCTCGTGACCTTTTCCAAGGCTTTGGGGCTTGAGGTTAACCCAGATAAGTCCCAGTTGTTCTTCTTCAACTCCCCTCTCATAACCCAGAGGAACATTGGAAGGATCTTGGGGTTCCAAAAGGGGAGGCTGCCAACTAAGTATCTTGGGGTCCCTTTAAGCTAACATCTTATTAGGCAGGCATCCTGGAAAGACCTAGTAGATAGGGTACAGGCTAGACTAACAAGCCGGGCTATCAAACCCCTAAATATCCCTGGGAGACTTGTTATGGTCAAATCTATCATCCAAGCCATGCCCATGTATCTCTTTTCAGTGCTGTCAGCCCCAAAGTCAGTGCTAAAATAAATTAGAAGCATCCAATGCAACTTCCTTTGGGTTGGAAGAGAGAGTAAAGAAAAATTTTCCCTAGTTAGCTGGGAGAAGGTGAGCATGTCATAGAATAATGGGGGCCTTGGACTCAGAGATCTTGAAGTGGCGGGGGAGGTGTAGGGTGCCAAGATATGGTGGCGCTGGTGAAATTACAAGCAGGAATCCTGGGCCAAAATATGGCATACCAAGTATGCGCGAGGATGGTCGGCCACTCAGTTGGTCCACTTCAACGGGGGGCCTCAAGGATCCCACATATGGAAAAAAGTGAGGGAAGGGTGAAGTGTGGCAAACTTTTTTGAGGATTCATGGAATTAACAACCCAAGCTTGGGGAGGACCCGAAGTGGCATCACATTAGGCTAAAATGCTTGGAAGAAGGTCGAATCAAGGTGAATCAATTCTGGGAAGAAAATGGTCAGGGTGATAGGTGCAAATGGGAGGTGCCGATTGAGCCATCTGACCAAGTCTCGGAGGCTGACATTAGAGCCCTGGGGGAGGAACCTAACACTAGATTCATTAGAATCAAGGATGGGGCTGATAGACTCAGATGGCGCTACTCCCAGAAGGGGATGTTTAGTATAAAAGAAGCTTACAACATGAAAATAAAGGGTCAAACGGAGGAATATGAGATATGGGAAAAGGTGTGAGCCTCCAACCCATGGCCAAAAGTGGCAATATTTTGTTGGCTGGTGGTCAGAGGGAGAATTCTCACGGGGGAAAACTTGCGGCAAAGAGGGATTTAGGGACCCTCCAGGTGTGTCATGTGTGCTGAATAGGAGGAAAGTATGGGCCACCTCCTGGATGCGTGCCCTTTCACATCTGGATTATGGGATAAAGGTATGACGGTGTTTAGGAGAAGTAACAGAAGCAGGGGGAATCCGAATCAGTCCTTAAGGGACTAGGACCCGAAGGCCTTCACAAACAACATCTTGTGCTTTTTATGGCAAGCCTTCCCTGGTATGGTTATCTGGGTGATCTAGAAAGAGTAGAACAATAGGATTTTTAGGGGAAAAGGGAAGTCTTTGGAGGACTCATGGAAAATCCTATCTTCAAACTTACTGGAGACAATTCAAAGCATGCAGTGGTCAAATGAAGATAAAGAATTTGTAGGAGCAGAAAGAAGAGTTGCAGAAGCTTGGGGCCTAGATAAGGGATTCATTAGTGAGCTGCCCTCGAAACCTCGAGTTTGCAGAGCTGAGAGCCCGATAGCTTGGTCCCCACCCCCCGCGACAAGTGTTCAAGGTAAATTTTGATGGCGCGGCCAAAGGAAACCTAGGGGAGGTGGGATACGAAGGGGTCTGTCGAAACTGTAGTGGATAAATATTGCAAGTATTCTATGGAAACTTAGGGCATGATACCAACAATTCAGCGAAGTTGGAAGGGATGATCCACAGAGTCCAAACAGTCATTAGGAATGGATGGCTACCGTCTATAGTTGAGGGGGACTCCCAGATCCTCATCCTCATGGCTCAACAATTGGAAAATGAAAAGTTAGCAGAGAAGGTGGCTTCCAGCTGGCGTCTTGCGGGGAGGATGGAGGACCTACAAGAGCTAATTGTGTTGTACCCGATGCTGTCCTTTCACCACGTCAAGAGGGAGGCTAACCAGGTAGTGGACTTGATGGCTAACGTCGGGGTCGCTGATGTCAGGGCTAGTTAGAGAGGATGGCTTGAAGAGTTCAAGGACAAATAGTGGATGACCAACTATCGTGATCTCGTAGCCCAATATGGGGAGGACAGAGGGAATATTTCTGGCTAAAGGAGCAAGGAACATGGAGGGGAGAGGAGGGTGCATAGTCCTCCCACGCGTTGTCTTCATTAATATGCACTCAACAGGTGGTCTTAGATCTGGGAAATTTGAGTGTATCCTTTTTTCATTTCAAAGAGGGTATGAAGGTGATATGGAGAGGAGCAGAAGTTCAGTCCCCACACAGACAGATGATGTAATGGTGATGAAGACTCTTATGTTGAACCCCATGCGAGGTACAAGAATGGAAGGAGGTTGGATTTGGGTCATCATTGCCCAGGATGGATCCGTTAGTTCATTAATGGGAGGTTTGTTTATTTATCAGATGAAGGTGGCTGAGGATAATCCATATGTTCCAGGTAGAAATCAGGCTAGACTACTAATTATAGACGAAGAGACGAGGAGAGGAGGAGGAATGACTGTAAGAAAGGAGAATAATGCTGAGCAGGGTAGAATGGCCTCGCCTCGTGGTGGTCTTGGGAAACTTGGGGGCAGCACGGGCACGATTGGTAGATGAAGAAAAGGGAAAGACTGTAGTGGGAATGGGAAGAGGGCAGCGACCCGGGCCCAACTGCAGGCTCAGGCAACGGTGGAGGCCTTCAAAGATTGCATTCCGCTCATCTCTAGGATTGCAATGGAGGATATGGAGAAGGCTCTCTGGGAGGAGGTCAAGGCGATGCCAATTAAGGAGGCTCGAGAGGAGGTGGATGGGTGGGTCTCTGATCCAGGGTCCATGGCAAGGCGTGCGTCATCCCATGACCACATGGTGATGATCTACTAGGTCCTTATGAACCTAATCTCTCAGGCGAATCTTTGGTTTACGACCAAATTAGAGGAGAAGATGGTGTAGATGTAGGCGAAGCAGGAGGGTGACAAGGATTCGGTAAAATCTTGGAAGGAGCATAACAAGGAATGCAGGAAGATCCTCAACAAGGTGGAATCTCTTAGCGTGGACTGCCACCTCATGCACAGAAAGGTGGACCAAATAGCATCCTGTCTGGGTGTTGCGCTATACTTCCCGGGGATGGAGCAACTTACGGCGAGCGGGCATGGTCGACATGCTATGGGGAGAAATGTGGGAGCTCCTCCAATGGAGCATAGTGCAGAAGGAATGTTGCATCCGAGCGGACGTGGTCAGTCTGGGGGTCTTATCCTAGATTCCTCGATTCTCCCATGAGGCCTGATGGTGTCTTTCCTTTTTGTAGTCTATTTATGTTTTGGGTGGCTACGAATTCGGCCCATAGGATGTTTTAGATAGTGCTCTCTTTTATGTTTTTAGTAAATAGGTAGTTAGTTTCAGTAAGAACGTTAGGGATTGAGATCTCCATAGTGGGAACTCTCCCAGCTTTTGGGTGGGAAATTTGAATGTAATGGGGTTGGGTCAGTTCAAACACAGGTTGTTTAGGGCCTACTCTTGTGATGGACTCTCTGTAATCAGGTTTTAAGCAGTAATATACCTTTTATTTACAAAAAAAAAAGCACACACTATTGCATTGCAATGCTTAACAATGTTTAATAATATTTAAACTAGGGTTCTTTTTAGGGATTCAAATATTATACTTATGTATAGTATTCTATGTGACTATTCAATATAAAACATATAATATACTATTATAATGTATAATTTTTTTGGCAATTTTGTTTTTCAATTTAACCATATCTTATGTAAGAAATAAGTTTTTTTTTAATCCTATTGGTGAATAAGTTTTTTAGAGGACAAAAAATACCAACTCTTGAAATTTCACCCTTAAAAAAATACCTTGCTTGAAATGTACACTAATTCATTTTTTGAATTGTGAGTAAAATATAAGTTTGATTGACAATGGTTCTCTTAAGTTGAATATATGGTTTCCTTTATGGTTGAATATGGTTGACTATGTCTATCTATGGTTGTCTATCATTGAACATGGTTGAATATTGATGAGCTTAACATTGACTTCAATATTATGTGACATTGCAACATTGAGAGGTTGATAATGTGGATATATCTATTGTGATGTTGATCTTAGTTGGATTATGTTGAATTGTTATGTTTCTTAATGGTTACAGCACAATATGACATTCGTCAATTGTTATGTGGAATCGGAATTGTGGCATGCCTCAAGTGTTATGTTGTATTGCAATGTTCTTGAAAGGTTATATACAATTCCTACCATGTATATACTAAAAATATGCAACACCGCATTACAATGCTTGATAATCTTAAAATATCATTAAATATATAATAATTCATTTTTTTTCCGAGTTATGAGTAATGTATAAATTTGATTTAATATGGTTTTCGTAAGTTGGTTATATGGTTTCCTCTATGGCCAAGTAGCCTATTTTTTTACAAAAGCAAGTGTTATGGCTGGATTCAATACTATGTCACATTTCAACACTTCAATTTGATAATATGGTTGTATCTATTCTAATATTAATCTTCAATACCTTATGTAGACTTAGCTTCCTAATGGTTATGTTGTATTGTAAAATTCATCAAGGTTTAGGTGCAATTGTGATGTGAATCAATTTTTTAATTGAATTGTGATGTTCCTCGAGGTTGATGCTTGATTTCCATATTCCTTAATACTTATGTCACATTGCGACAACATCTTGGTTAACTTTATGTCGAATTTTTGGGTTATGTCATGGTAATGATGCATTATGATGTTCATCAAGGTTTATGTTGCATTGATTTTGGTACCTATGGTTTCTATGGTTGGCTATTGTTGGACATGGTTGAATATGGTTGATCATGGTTGACTACATTTGATTATGTTTGATTGTGGTTGAATGTGGTTGATTGTAATTAAAATGAAGGTTAAATTCAATTTTGCGTTAGATTAAAACATTAATAGGATGAATTCAAAATAATGTTGCATTATGAATTTAAGATATTGACTTCAAAAAAATGCCACATTGCAACATTATGAGTGATTCAATATTATATTACATTGTGATATTAAGAGTTTGAATTCAATATTATGTCAAATTATGACACTATGAAGTTTATAACATGGTTACATCTATTGCAATGTCCATCTCGTTTATGCCAACTTGCTATGTTCCTTAATGGTTATGTTGCAGTCCAATATTCATCAAGGTTTATGTTGCATTGCAAAATTCATTAAGGGTTATGTTGATTGTGAAATTCCTCAATGGGTATGTCACATTGTGACATTCATCTTGGCTAACTCATGTTAAATTGTTACATTCCTCAATGGTTATGGTTACTTGGTGATGTTCATTAAGGGTTATGTTGCATTGTGGCATTAACATATTTAATTCTATATTATATCACATTGTAACACTAAGAAGTTTATAATATGGTTATATCTATTACGATGTTAATCTTGGTAGATTGAAAGGAACATTCCACTATGGCATTGAATTCCACTAGGTCAACTCTAACAACTAGCCAATAAAAAACCATGCACAACATTTATAACTACATCATAGGAGGAGTTTGTAATTGAGTTAGGAGTTAACAACCTCAATGTCAATCAACAGTGTTTTTTCAACTAACTCAACAGGTACATTTGTGAGGACACCTTGGGGTTGAGCAACACGACCATCATAGGCGTGAAGAGTGGTGGAAGAAGGTTGAAGGGCTAGGGATCCAAGTTTTTTCCAAAAAAAGGTTGATATAACATAGGTGGATGCCTCCTCATCAATGATGCATCGATGAATAACCAAATTCCAAATCATGATCAAAACTTGGAAGGCAACGGATGACGGTGTCCAGGGTTCTACTTGATCCAGGTCGAAGGTGATCAACCTAGAATTAGAGGGATCAACAACACCTAACACGAATAACAATGCTTTACATTGAAAAGGATGAGTTTTAAGAACTTATAGAGAGAACATGGCCAAAGGAGGCTGGGTCAAGTCGTCGACTATACTGTAGTTAAGCATGGCTTTGGCAGTGACGTTGTTTGTGTTAAAATAATGTAACTTCAGAAGATATTCCAGTAGTATTGTATTCCTCCTATTGGATATGAGTTTGGTCTTGTTAGAGTCATTGAAGGATGAAATGTAAACCTCTGAATGTAAGTCGGGTCATTAGTACCCAAGTGTCAATATAATAAATGCTATTTGTAATGTCCAGTTGGACATGTAGGCCCAGATAGCTAGTGAAGTCGGCCCCACCAAGTTATAGGTCAAGTCAACAGAAGAATATAAATAGGAGGGCGCTCCTCTTCATTTGTTCTCACTCACTCAAGCTGGTTTTAGAAAGAGAGAGAAGTAGTAGCACACCAAGAAGGAGGAATTTGTTGTTGTCTGGGTTTTACATTGTCTTGGTCGAATTCTATACGGAGGAATTTTTGCAAGGTTTTCTCCCTTGTGGTTTCCCCGAGGAAAATATTTGTGTTCTCTTGTGTTGTTGCATTTGTCTTTCTTTCAGTGATCCTTTGCTTATGGTTATGATGCTATGATGCTAAATGTTTTAGATCTTACATAACCATTAAAAATCTAACATGGTATCAGAGCTACTCTAAAATAACTCTTTATGCAGCCGAAACAGTGCTACAACTATTGAAGATTAAGGTTTCAAGCCTAAAAACCCTAAAATACCAAAACTAGTAATTTTGGTACTTTCTTCATATCTCAATATTGGAGAATCCTCAGGATCCAAAATTTTTATAGGCCAAAGATAAATTCCTGATTTACCTTTTGTAAAAGTTTCAACCTCATATTCTCTATAATGTAGGAGATATGATTCCTCCAACTCATGGTTCCAGCCTCTCCCGTATTTCAACCTTAAACAGGTGACCTAGAGATAATATCCATATCTCGGGATAAGAAGGTCCAAATGAGATTTCATAAGATGTTAAAGAAAGGGTACGGACTGTAGTTTCTATGGTAAAAATTTCAGACCCCAAAGATGAATGAGTGACACATGGAAGTCCGTACAATTTCGCTATGATGAACAGTCCTTAAATAATTCACCTTGGGAAAATTAGCATAAGTCCCAATTGGTGAAACCAATTCTGTTCAAAAATGTTGTGCTGGAAAGAGGCCAAGCGAGGATATTGCAGTATGAAGTTTTAGACATAGAGGAGCAGTAATTTTGGAGATGTCACAGAAACAAGATCAGTCATTTCTGCAGAAGAAACCAGGAAAAGAACTAGGGCTTCATGTTCCGGGCACTTCCATACACCAATCAGTTGGAGAAGGAGGAACATAAAATTATACCTAGGAAGGTGCATCTATCTATGTAATAAGTTTCTCATTATGTGAACTTTCATTTTTGATCTAACACTACTGCCGGAGAAAACTAGGGCATGATATATTTTGCAGTTTTGTCCACAGTTTTTGGAAAATAAGTATACTACTCAGCTTTCCTTGGGGAGGTACATATTTCTATCCAATAATATATGAAATATACCTAATTGAAAAATTAGGGTTTCTCTATAAAACCCTAGGTCCACTAGAATTAGTCTTTCAAAACATCCTTCAAGCAAGCATCAAGTTGAAGCATTCTCATTGGTAAGTTTCATCCTCTCTATTTCCATTTGAGGTTCTCATTTTTATCATAATGACAAACAATATCAAGATTGAAAGAATCAAGAACTTCTAAGCATGAGTTATAGAGTGCTTACCATAATTGAAGAAGCATGAAGAACTATGCCAAATAAAGAGCTGCAGATCCAGGACAGAGATTAAGTCAAAGAAAACAAAAGAAGGACCTAATCAAAACAAAGAGGAGTATTTCTGCCTCCATTAGATATCACATGTAACATCCTTGAAGACTCCCAAGGATATGTTCGATGCAATATGTATGAAGATGACCTTGAGAAATCAACTCAAGAATGTGAAGATGCAATGTCATGACTACTTCAAAAGAATATCTCATCTCAAAGAGATATTAAAATCTATTGAAGACAATGTCAAAGAAGCAGAAGCATAATGGTCTTCCAAATTCAGTGAAGAGAGTTGTTCTAGTAGGAAGATCACATATGGGGAAATGCACTATTGATTGAATAAGAGAAAGAACAAGAATGAAGAACATTCCCGCCAATAATAGAAGGACATCTTACAACTCAATAGTTCAGTCGTGATGTGAAAGGACACTTTGCGAAAGAATGTCCCAAGAAGGAAGAACAAAAGGATGATATGTTCTAGAAGTACCAGTTGATCATACAGAATGATGTTTGGATATGAGCTCAAGAAATGAAGGGAAGTTTTATGAAGCCTTCCAAGAAGATCTACAAGATCGAGTATACTATCGATCGAAGTATCAAAATATATGAAGTAAGTTTCATGGTTTCTATCAACAGAGAGAATCGATTATGGAAAGACAATCGTCTAGGAACTAGACACACCTCTTCAGTAGTGGATATTACACTAGAAAAATGGCGTAATGAAGGTAGAAGAACAAATCAAACAACCTATATGGTTTGAGACTCTATACAGAGAACCACCTATGCACAAAAGGATTTGTTCAAGCTCAATAGGAACCCATGGGATAGTACATACAGTCATATGAAAAGCTTGAGGATCAACTAGAGTGATGGAGATCCCAACCTTTACTACTAGGTTGAAGAATCCTATAAAGGACAAGAGAAAACTTGAAACAAAGTTCGAGATGAAGATATCTAGTGTCCTCGACAAGTGGCATAGATGGATACAAAGAAGACTAACAACAAAGAAGACTACCTATCACCCCAATGTCCGAATACAGATGTAGAGGGAGGATGGTGCTCCACCTAAGAGGGAGTGATACGGTAGATCTCAAAGTTCGAGAATATTGACATGATTCTTGAAATTAGGAGCATGACGAAGTCCAGAAGACATTTTACTTATCTAAGTAAAATATGCAGAGCAAATGGTGTGGTACCTAAGGGTACTACAAAGGTATGATGATTTTGATTAAGTTGGTAATACTATGCACTCCAACATATTGCAGAAAGAAAGAGTGTTTCTCTTAATGCAACCAAGGATGAATATATTGTAGCTAAGAAGAAAGAAAGTAAATATTCCTCAAGTAATGAGGAATATGATCCAGAAGAATTACACCAATTAAGATTAATATTATATTATTATCCATTCCATCATTGGATAAGAAGGAGCACACTGGTAGGACACACAGACACAGTTTTATGTGATCTATGGTGTAAGAAGACTTGTTCAGTATTTTTTGATCATGAGCAAGATAGGAACATGTCCTCAGAATGTGACAATGAAGTTGAACACATTTGGAAGAGACTTCAGCAATTCAAGAAGACAAAGATCAAGATGGAGTCTAAAAACAAACAAAGATAAGTATTTGAATTGTCATTTCCTATATATCTAGTTGTTCAAATAGATATGTTTCTAGATTTAGGAAATAATTATGCATATTAGAATATTTGTAGTGTACTACTAATATGCAGGTGATGGGTAAGTGGCTTATGTTGTTGTACAACGTTTGATTGCTACTTATGAAATATTGTCTTGGCAAGATGGAAGACATATAGAAAGCTACTGTATATAGATGTTTGTTGCATTAACATAAATAGTTGCATGACTATGTGACATATATCTTTATGTATGTCACATGTTATGAAATGTTTCTAATCATACAATTGTATGTGATCTGTAGGAAGGATTGTATGCAATCACCCACAAAAAAAATGATGCAAGTTGTAAATTTACGATGCAGTTACGAATGTACACAACGATAATGTTAAAGAACAAGTTGCAAAAAGGACATGTAAAGCTCAAGTATGTTCCTACAAAGGAACAAGTGGCAGATGTGTTGACTAAGCCTCTGTCTCGTGTAAAGTTTGAATACTTTCAAGACATGCTTGGTGTAGTTTGAAAGGACCTCTCTCGAAAGACGGAGTGACAATAGATGGAAGAAGGATGCAGTGGTGAGTAGGTCAGTCTATAGGAGGGTACATTTGGCTAGACTTGTTTGGCCCATAGGGGTTAGTAAGCCAGACTAAAGGCCTGTCGATCCTAGGGGGATTTGTATGTTTGGCTAGGATTGGTTGGTCCGAAAGGGTTAATAAGCCAGAAAAGGCTTGTTTGGTCCCCAGGGAGATCCATCTGTCTAGCTAGGCTTGGTTGGCTCGAAAGAGTTAGTAAGTTAGACAAAATGCCCTGATGGATCTACCAGATAACTCACCGTGATGCTGCTCCAAGATGGTTAGAGGGCAGGATGGTTGTTACAATATTTATATATTGTTGAGATGTGTAGCTCAGTATGATTATATTGATGGTTGTTGAGATGATTGGTTCAACATTGATATGCTGAAGATTAGTATTGTTATACTTATGGATGTTGAGATGATTGGTTCAACATTGATATGCTGAAGTTCAGTATTGTTGTACTGATGGTTGTTGAGATGATAGTTCAGTATTGTTATACTGATGACTGTTGAGATGATAGTTTAGTATTGTTATGCTAATGACTGATGAGATGCTAGTTCAGTATGGTTATACTGATGACTGTTGATATGTTATCTCAACATTGTTATACTGATGATTGTTGAGATGTTATATCCGTATTACTGATTACTACTGATTGATATGCTAATTGTTGAGTACTATTGTACCGATTGAGATGCATGTGTCAATATTGATTATACTGATGATTGATGAGATGCTTGATAAGATGTGTATAGCATAGTGACACTGTTGATTGCTGAGATGATTGATGAGGTTGATTGTTGAGATGTTTGACTGAGATAGTTTCAGTGTTTCTACACCAATGATTGGTGATTTTTGAGATGTTCTCAGTGTTGTCACAATGATGATTGTTAAGATGATTGTTGAGATAATTTCAATATTTCTATACTAATATAGAAAGTTCAGTATTCTCGTACTGATTATTGTTGATTGATTGAAAGTTTCAGTATTCTTATACTGATGTAGTAGGTTCAGTATTTCCATACTGATGATTGATTGATTGATCAGATGATTGATAGTTTTAGTCTTCTTCGACTGATGTAGCAAGCTCAGTATTTCTATACTCATATTGATGATGATGTTGCTTCAACATTTGTATGTTGATGCTGATGATGTGGTTATGGTCCCAACACCTTGTGTTGATGATGTTGATGTGGTTGTGGTCCCAACACCTTGTGTTGATGATGTTGATATGGTTGTGGTCTCAGCACCCTGTGCTGATAATGTTGATGTGGTTGAAGTCACAACACTTTGTGTTGATGATGATGTTGTTGTTCAACATTTGTATGTTGATGGTGATGATGTTGTCCCAGCATTTCTATGTTGGTAATGCAGATGATGATCTAGCATTATATATGATTTTTTTTTTAGCACTAACATGCTAATGATATTGTTGATTGTTTCAATATTTATAAACTATTGATGCAGAAGATGATGTTTCAGTATTTCTATACTGAAGATACAGATGATGATATTTCATTATTCCCATACTGAAGATACAGATGATGTTTCGGTACTTACATACTGAAGATACAGATGATGGTGATTCAGTATTTCTATGTTGAAGATATAGATGATGATGTTTCAGTATTCGCATACTGAAGATGTAGATGATGATACTTATGATGCATATGAAGATACTTACGATGCAGATGATTATTATTTCAATATCCACATACTAAAGATACAGATGATGATGGTTCAGTATTCACATACTGAAGATACAGATGAAGATGGTTCAGATGATGATAGTTTAGTATTCACATACTGAAGATGCAGATGATGATGGTTGAGATAATGATGTTACAGATGATGATTCAGTGATTACACATTGGTGTTGGCAAGTAGATGATTCAGAAGATGTTGATATTACAAATGATGATTTGTTGTTTACACATTAATGCTAGAAAGTAGATGATTCATAAGAAGATTAAGTATTCACATACTAATGTGGAAAAAGAAGATTCATTATTCACATATTGATGTTACAGAAGAAGGTTCAGTAAATAGAAGATGATTCAGTATTCAGATACTGATGCTACAAGAAGATGATATAGAAAGATGATTCAGTATTTATATACTGATAGAAGATGATTTAGCATGTACAGAATATGATTCAGTATTTACATACTGAGATGCCAGAAGATGATCCAGCTGAGATTGATGGTGAATATGTATGATGATGTTCCAAAACTTCATATGACATATAGAGATTCACTAGTCAGTTGTACAATTGTAATAGTAGCAATTTCTACTACAGTTGAATACCTTCCTAGTTAAGAGGGGGTGTTAAAATAATGTAACTTCAGAAGATATTCCAATTGTATTATATTCCTCCTATTGGAGATGATTTTGGTCTTGTTAGAGTCATTGAAGGATGCAATGTAAACCTCCGAATATAATTCGGGTCATTAGTACCCAAGTGTCAATATAATAAATGCTATTTGTAATATCTAGTTGGACATGTAGGCCCAGACAGCTAGTGAAGTCGGCCCCACCAAGTTAGAGGTCAATTCAACAGAAGAATATAAATAGGAGGGCACTCCTCTTCATTTGTTCTCACTCACTAAAGCTGGTTGTAGCAAGAGAAAGAAGTAGCAGTGCACCAAGAAGGAGGAAGTTGTTGTTGTCTGGGTTTTACACTGTCTTGGTCGAATTCTATAATGAGGAATTTTTGTGAGGTTTTCTCCCTTGTGGTTTCCCCGAGGAAAAGCTTTGTGTTCCCTTGTGTTGCTGCATTTGTCTTTCTTTCAGTGATCCTTTGCTTATGGTTATGATGCTATGATGCTAAATATTTTAGATCTTGTATAACCATTAAAAATATAACAGTTCGTGATGTGGCGCAAAGGGAACCATGGGACTTTGGAAGTCTTGTCTGTGGGAGGTATCGACAAATGAAAAGACATAGATACAGTGGTGGAGGGAGATGTCGTAGAGGGGTTAATGGTTTTCGTGATGGAGACATACTGGTTTTGTTGAATCTAGAGGTTAACATCATACGATAATGTCATAAGGTGATGGACACCATGATCGATGGAATGACCGCAATAGTGGGTGCGGGGGTTTTTGGTACCAAGGGCTAGGTTGAAACTATTCCTTATTTTGGCAGGGGGTTTTGGAGCTCCATAGGTGGAGGAACCAATGGTGTTGGGTTTGGTTGAGCTGGATCAACCCCATTGGGGTCATGTTGATTATCAGTTTGGAGTAAATGGTGGATGTCGTTCATATGAGGACATTGATGTGTATAATGGCATTATGTGTTGCAAATGGTGCATGAATGGTTAGTCTGCAACTATGGGTTATTCCCAGGTCTAGGGGGACGTTGGGGATTCTGTGTAGGGGGTTGGCTCCGTTATTGTTCGGAGGGTTGGGTTGTTGGCCCCCTCCTTGAGGTTGGTTGTTACCCCAATTCCCACCTCATTGTTGTCTTCCATTCCCTTGTTGGTTATTAGGGGTGAGTTGATTAGGGAGGTTCTGTTGTGCGTAGATCTGCTTTGGGGGAGCATGAGGAGTCGGGGTTGGAGCTAGATTAGGTTGCATGGGTGGTGGGTAATAGGAAAGAGAAGTTGGTGGGGTTGCAAATCCGACCATATAGCCATTACATGAGTGTGCCAAACAATTCATTCTGTGAACATGAGGAACTTGTGAGGGAGGCGCATAGGAAGGTGTGGCTCCAAATTGAGCCGTTACTCATGAAACATTAGGGGCGTAACTTGGTTGGAAAAATCTAGGAGTGTTAGAGGAATGGGGTTCCATTGAAGGAGAGGTTGTGTAAAAGTGAAGATGTTGAGTAATAGAGCCAATGAATCCATCAGCAGCATGGGATTCCCCCAATGTATCTCGACGTGAGGAGCCAACATTGGTACCATCAGATATAATGGTATATAGATAACCTAATTGGGTGTAGATGAGGTCAAACTATTGTTCCTTCAGGATGGATTCCTCCTCTATTTTTAGGTGATCAGATGCAACGTCCTTAGAAATGGGGGGGAGTAAGGTTTTGAGAAACTAATCTAGGAAAATCCTATCATCTAAGTATATATTACACAAGCTACGACAACATTGTCATTCATGGATATGATCGGTGATATGGGTAGCTATGTTTTGTCTATAGGATAATAGAATTTTTACACCCTCATCATATCGAATAGGTAACTAGAAGTACTAGAAAAACATAGAGCTTAATGAGGAAAAGTCTAGGTAGGTGGCATGAAGTAGTTCGATGTACCATTTGGTTGTAACACATGTGAGTGTGCACCGAAATAACCGTAATCAGACGGAATCATCCACTATGTTGTTAGATGCACCATGAGTGGGATGACATAATATGGTCTTGGGGGTCTTCTCCTACCTTTCCCTCAAACTTAGGGATTTCTGAAGGGATATTGGTAGGCATGGGAGGCCATAATGGGTTGTGATGAATGGGTTCATTGGTCAACCATGCCAAATCATGTAGGTTGAGACTAGCCATGAAAGGTAGACTAGAACTGAGAGTGGATAAAGAAGGGCCATTAATGTTTTCGGTACCAGTAGGAATGTAGTTCCCATGGATGACTAAAGGTGGGTAAGGTTGACTTTGGACAATTGTATTAGTCACTGAGATGGTATGAACAACCGAAATGGAAGTGGAAGGGCCACTTCCTCCATGCATAAATGGTGGTATGATAGGAACCATAATGGCTGGAGTGGGGCCACCACTAGTGGGTAGCGAACCAACAATAGTGTGTGCGGTGGTAAAGGGCCCACTAGGACCAGGACCTATCAGTCAAGTGGAAGGGATATCTGAAATTATGGGTGGAATGAACACAAGCCCACTATCAATTTTCTCCCCTGAAAGGGGTTAGGAGGTGCACCAACCATGGGGCTAGAGGGGGAAGTGAACAAGGTAGGCTCAGATTGATAGGAATTTGAATTAGAATCAGAGGTAGTATATGGCTCCAAAGGTGGTAAATGATATTGAATATGAATCCTTATGATGCTTCCCCCTAAGATTATGCACGTAGTGTGGTGGAGAAATGGTGACGTGGTGGTGTGTTGTAGAATGATTGTAGGAATAAGAGTGTCAAACACAAGCTCAAAAACTAAAATACAACTGAGTGTGTAGAAGGAGAGTCTACATTAAGCCAGTTATCTTCCCTATGATCACATCATCCCAATAGTCTATGATATTGGTGAATTTTGAATTCTTTGGAGAACCAATATTTACTTTCTTTAATTTAAGAGGATTTAGAAATTTGTTACTTAATACGTCTGACCCATCCATTGCTTGAGTACCCTCATATTAGGGAATATTTATGTCACATGGATCATCATCATCAGTTTCACCTATTATATTGTAGCACTCCATCCAATGCTGAATGACCATGCCGCTATGATGTAAACTTGTCATCGACACATGATTATCTTCAAAGATATTAGTTTTGATTATTTGCAAAGCAACATCAATTGTCAGATTATCATCAACAAACTCAAATGTATGCATGAAACTGGTAGCTAGCTCTTCCCAGTCAATTGTTTCTCGTCGTAACTCAACCAATGTATACCAATTACTTGGTATCATGTCCAATGTGTGTACGATCTAATGAACCCATTCCTGTCATGGTGATCTTATCCCATGTCGCATGACAATGCTGAATATGCTCGACATGATTAGTTAGTCATGTATATTTTTTACTAGTATAGAGAACTTTCTCTCCAAATTGGAATTTCAACAATCTTCGGCATTCAGGTCATTTTGAAATAGACTGCCTATGAGCAACCCACCATCTTGCACTTGTAGCCTTCAATGCAACATCCAAGGCTAAAAATCATTGGGGTTCATATACTTTCTCTTCAAACTCTGTAAGAAATGATTCGAAGTTACGTAAACCTTCATAGGAAGGTATATCACATACCTCAGTACCTACCCATTGCACAAATTTCATGATTCTTATGCATTTACGCATTAATACTTTGTGTAGTCAATTCTGCCAATTCTCCATATCTTCTCCTCAGTTCAAGGAACATGAACTAATACTTCTCCAATTGAGTTTTCCATTGGTTATCGAGTTAACATAGTCCTCCATCTTAGAATTGATATTGTAGATATGATCTAGATATCCCGATTTTCCTTCACTGTTTACCTACTCAACATATCTCTCGCCTTCCTGAGGATCAATTGGAGCGACCACCCTTAGTTATGCATCTTCAAATTTTAATATCCTCTTTTTAAAATTTATAATGGAATGATTGTAAATATCCCAGTCAATCCTTAGAAAAGGATTATACAGATTTGTATCATCAACAATATCTATAACCTCAAAATCTACATAGGTTTGGAGTCCTTCTATCGCAACAAGAACTTGTGTAAGTCGACCAATAGGAAGAACCTTCGATTGGTTATCTAATATTAGCTGAACATGACACCATACTAGTCTTGGCTTTCCCATGCTTTCCCATGTTTTTCAAGTGAGAATCTTAACATCTTATCCCAAGTATAGAATTATATAATACATGTCATAGTTACCTTTGTGGGGATTCATCCTTAGCTCGCGAGCAGTTTTTAATCTTTTTCCAATGTGGTTAACTTGCTTTTCTGGTCGCACACTTGCTTGAGGTTATTCAACTAAAGCTACTAGTTCTGCCACAACATCCTTATATTTTATAAATGCTAAACAACTTTTAAATAAATATTTCAATTTGTTGACCTTCTCCATTGGTTTATTTGAATTAATTGTTCAAATTGTTAAGGAATTTATAATATTGGTCCTTCCAATCAATATTGGAATAGTAGCAAAACCTGATGCTTGATTTCTATCGATGAACTCATTACGCACATCAAAGAAAACTTCCTTTTCATTATGGACATAAAATGGCATTTTATTTTTTCATGTCAGTCAAACTCTTGGTTTTCCGTATGGTGCTTCTTGATCTCCTCCAGTCGCAACACTTGGTCCAGTCGCAACACCTCCTCTTGTTATGATAGCAATATTAGGCTCATGAGGTTCAGAAAAAATCTTCTGATTTTTTGGATTGGCATTTTGAGGTGGGTTCTATTTTCCCATGTGTTTTGCCTTCCACTTAGCAATCAACTAGGGACATTATTTGACACTTTGGTACAATTATTTATAATATGAACGCGTTGATGTAGGATTAGTGCAATCTATGGAATATTGTCCAGGATGTACACAATTATAACAAATGACTTGCACCCTTCCACCACCAAATCCTCCTCGTCCTTGGCATATAAAAATACCACCCCCATGGGTTGAGGGTATTATGCCTGAGCTCACTCGACTTGCATCTGTTCATCATTTTTCATCAGATATGTGTCAACTATTTTTTTTGCAACAACTAATGTGCCTTGCATTTGTTTTCGTCGTGACCCACTAATCAACTAAATTTACAATATAGGTTGGCCAATGCACTTACTATTTTCTATAAATACAAACATTCCTCCAACCAATGTCCTCTGGTCTAACAAATTCTACACAAGGGCATCCCTTGTGAATTTATAGGATTTGGTTCTCTTGATGCAAGATAACTCATGAATGATGGACACGAGTCTTTATGATGGCCTTTAATTTTGCATCTTATACACCATAGTTCCTCTAGTACTTCTTTTCCTTTATTGATATCTTGTATCTGCAATGTGAGGTTGTAAAGATGTGACTATATATGCATCATTCCCGCACTAGTTTCTCCAACCAATGAAGATTCTAATTTCATGGTAAGCTCAAGAGATTTGCTCTGGGATACAATATTTTGTTGCATCAAAGGAATATGAATATGTGGTAGAACCACTGCAATAAACCATTCCTTATGTTGGACACCTAACGTTTGAAAACTTACTTCAGCAATTAGATTTTTTAATCTTTGGTTGAAGTCCCAAACAAAATTAGTCGACAACTGCTTGATCTCTTTAAATTCTATGATGCATCGTGGCTCATACTTGGATTTTTGAAATCTTCTGTTAATCGCGTCCAGATCTGATCTAATGATTTCTGAGGGATCCCTGCTGGGATCACAGAGAATTTCTTATACCAGTCAAGTGCACAACCTCTAAATGTTGTGATCATTTTGGGCTCTTTTAATAGCCTCGTCTTGGACTTGTCACACTGTCCATACAACTTCACATAGGAACCAATGCTGCTCAGGTTCCTTTAACCCATTCCCATTGAATATAGGTAACTTTATATCACTTCCTTCCATTTTGTGTACTCGTGGTATTGTTGAATTAAAGGTTCCGCTAGTAGGAATTCCTTGACTACCACTATTACATAATGAGAGATAAGTGACCAGGTGACCAAAACAATTGGTCCCCATAGTTTTTTCAAGGGATAAATTACTAAAATTGAGAAATTTTAAGTGATCCAACTAAAAATAACCAATATAAATGACCAATATGGTCACGAGATAAGATATAAACTAAAAACAAACCAGATAAATGACCAATTTGGTCACATGATAAGAACGAAACTAAAATTGACCACACACAATTTTTTCATTTTTAGTTGTCTCACTCTGACAATGGAAAATTACAAATTTGACAATGAATTTGTACAATTTACTAAATTTTAACACTGCAGATGGATTCAGAGACCCCTTAGACCCTTTCTGAGGGGTCTCTGAATCCATCTGCAATGTTAAAATTTAGAAAATTGTAACATTGCAGATGGATTCAAAGACACGAGTGATCATGTAAATTGTGTCACTCGACGACAAATATGGAAAATTGTACTTTTGACAATGAATTTGAACAATTTACTAAATTTTAATGTTGTAAGATGTATTTAGAGACCCCGTTAGAGGAGGTCTCTGAATCAATCTATGAAGTTAAAATTTAGTAATTTGTAGACCCCCTCATGTGTGGACACCACAACAACATCGAGTGAGAAGATAGAAGCAGTCACCACACTAATTTATCGGCCCATCATTCCCTACTAATAACTAATCCAACATGATGATGTTGCATATATATATTTGTTGTGGAAATAACTATGCAAATATAGATATATAAATTTTGTTAGAGATTTTTTGTATATAAATAATATTAATTGTTAGATTTTGTGGGATCTCTCTCTCTCTCTCTCTGTATATACATACATACATACATATATATATCAAGTTTGGAAATTTATTATAATATGTAAAATAAAAAATAGATCATTTAAAAAACAAAACAAAATAAATAAAAATAACTTACATCATCAAGCTTTCGTGGATTTCAAGAAGCTTGCAGGTGTTATTTTTCATGTGGTGATTTGTTGAGTCTGGTTGCAATTGCATAACGAGAGGATTGCACAGAGAATTAAGGCTTTGCAAGAACTAGTTCCTAATTCCAACAAGGTTTGTTTTCTTTGGATTTTTAGTTATCAATTATGTTTTCTTCACATTCCTTGAATTCATATGCCCAATCATTTTTGTAGCATGAATAAAATTCATTGTTCTCCATATTTCCTTTTGTATTCCACTCTACACAATTTTCACTTTGCAACTAACCCTAGTTTTGGGAGTTGGTTCCTGGAAACGATTTAGGCAACTAGGGTTCCTTCCCCAGCTGCCCTCTCCCTCTCCTTAGAGAAACGATTTATTTAGATTGGTTGTTTTGGGAATTTTGGTAGCAATTCCTAATACATGGTGGATTTAGCCATGGCATGACGGTGGTGGTCTTGTGTGGCCCAAAGGGTTAGGTATTAGTGTGGTTATTGCAATGGACTTATAAATGACAGACTATGGCATAGATTTTTGTGTGCGATGTTTTCTAGCGGCAGTGGTATTGTGGTTTTTTTCCTGCAACAACGATCATGTTCATTCGGTGGAGGAGGTTCCTTATTGTGGTGGTGTCTAGTTTCCAATGGAAGTGGAGTGGCAGGTACTTGGAACTCTTTGGCAAGATAAAATCTTCTCCATTGCATTGACATCCATTGAAACCTGCTCAAATCACACAAATTAAATCAATGGCTTCTTTTATCTTATTTTCCTATTTTTTAGCATTTTTTTTCCTTTATTTATATGTGCTCTATGAGCAGTGATGAAGCATAGTTCTACGACCCTATAATAGGGATTCATAATTGTTTCTATGCTTTTTTTGTTCTTTTAGCATACTACAGAACTTTGAGGTCTTGTAATAGGGATTTAATGGTTTATGTCGATGATTCTTGCTTGTTTGAGGACCATCAATCTATTGATGACTTTGTGTATGGAGTTTATGCCAAATGAACAATAGGGTTAAAAAATTTAATAAATGTTTTGAGCTATGATACTTCTCTCGTGGATTTTTTATTATTGTTCTTCACTATGCAAATGGATAAGGCTTCTATGTTGGATGAAATAATTGATTACATCATGTTTCTTCAGCTGCAAGTGAAGGTTTCTCAATGAAACTCTTTACCCCTCATTATATTATTTGATTTAATATTTTAAATTAGTGCGAAGAACAAGGGTTAGTTATGTTCCTTTACTGAATTAGATGGACCAATGGGAAATGATTAGATTAGAATTGAATAAACTAGAAAAGTTAGTGAAACCCAATGTTTATAATCTAATAGATTACTAGTAATAATCATGATAAAAAAATCCTCCCAAAATTCCTTGATATCTATTCCAATCCATCACTTTTATTTCTTACAAAACTATGCCTTAGAATATAAAATATATATGAATTTATAATTTCCAATACATAAATGTATACCATAATTTTGTCATGAATGTGTGGTGTGCGATCATCACTACAAGAAGAGAGTGAGAATCATGGCTTCCCGTTTTCCCATGGTATCGGTATATTATTGATCTTCATACATGCCACATAAGGCCTGACTATACTGAAATATATTTCATTGTCTGCAATCTTAAATAGAACCACTGTTTATTCTCTGTGATTGAATACATTTACTTTCATGAATGCCCATTGTTGGAGACATTTACCATCATACACACTCTTTTGGTCAAATTGGCCTAGTTAAACCACTATCCTAAGTATAATTGACATTAATTGACATTAGTGGAGCATTAAATGCCATCATCCAGTCAAACCCACGCCTACCTACAGTCAAGGAGGCTAACTTAGCCTTCTCCTACAGTCAAGGAGGCTAAATGGAGCACTCCGGGGGTGCTCTGAGTGCTATTAATGCACCTAATTGCTAACTGGTGGTTACAATCAGTTCAACCAGTCAGTTAGGGAGCCTCCTCTCATTAAATATATTATTTAATGATTATTTATTATTATTTAATGATCTAGAGTCAACAGGGCGCCTCCACCAACTTCTGATGGTCAGTTAAGCTTCAATTAACCTCATCGGGGTTCATTGAAGTCATAGAGCACTAGCACTTGATGGTTGGCTTGCTATGACATGTGTTTGATCTCCTTCAGTTGAGATTCAGTCATTTATTGCACTTCGACTTTAGTTAGGGTTTGGTGAGTCAATTAGGGTTTTGTTCTAGTGGTTAACTGAGTGTGATTGAATGGCTAAGAGTCAGTTAAGCTAGACTCACTCACTGAATTCGAATTGTCTCCTTAGGTATTCGAATTCTTCATGGAGTTAAGCTATTGATTGACATTGGTATTGTAACAATTCATTGTTTATTAAATATACAGAAAGGAAACCATTCTGGTTCCGATTAACACCATTTCATGAGTATTTGTTGATTATTCTTTCATGAGATTGATTCTTAGTTCCTAGATCATGTGCAAGAATTAATATGGTATCAGAACTTACGGCGGGACGAAGATCTATCTCTCAAAAACAACTTTTTGACAGATTTCTCCATGAAATTTGAGCAATAGCTCAAAATTCCAGCATTGCACCAGAAGCCAAGACTTACCACTCAATACCCCAAGTAAAGAACTTGTTGATCAAGCTTGCTTGATTGACTATACTGGGTGTGATGAAATCCTAAAATGTACAGGCTGTCTGACCTTACGGTGCCCTTTTTGTTTTGATTTGCAGGTCTTAACAGGTACAACTTCGAATGGACTCATCAATCCCTCTTCTCACCCCATTCACAAGCTATTCGGAATGGAAGTTGAATATGATTGCATCTCTGAAGAGACGAGGTCTCTATGAGGTGTCTATTTGACTTGGAAAAGAGTCTTATGAGAATGAGAATGACTAGCTAAATGACGGTGATAGAGATTTTGGAGCAATATGTCTGGCCCTTTCTCCTAGCTTTTACTACCTTATTATTGGTTCTGCTGAATACCCAAAGGAAGTCTGGACAAAATTGGACAGAACCTTTGGCAAGCACAATGAGGATCATAATAGTACTTTGTAGATCATAGCCAGCACCACAAGAGCTCTTCACTCAAAAGTCTCAGCCTCTACTCTCTCTGTTGATGTTGTTCAAGATGAAGATGAAGCAGAATCTTCTACACATTCTATTCGAATTGAAGAAAGTCTCCATGCAGTGACTCCTTCTCCTGATGCTCCGGAAGTTCATGATATCTTTGATATATCATCTCCTCATATTGCTGAAACAGAAGAAGACATTCGAATCTCTGATATTGAAGAAAAATACTACTGCACTTCCATGCAAACATTCACCTGTGATTTTCCTTTGAATTCTGTGCAAAATTTACCAGTAATTGTTTCCGAAAGTGAAGAGAAATTTGATTTTTATCCCTCTAATGTTGCTACTGGTGTGCAAATATGTAAAAAATTGGATATTTTGGAAGAAATATCAGATTATAAGAGTGACACATTCACTCCCCATGATCTAGATCTTCCAGCAAATTCCTGCAGGATTGCATGTACCAAAATTGAGAATTTTGAAGAAGAAGAAAATTGTGCATCCACCGTCTTGGTTGACCATAATTTTGGATCTGATATGAACCTTATTGGATCTGATATGATCTTATTTGGATATGATATGATATTTCTTGGTTCAAAATTTCAGGTTCATAAACCTTCAGTACTGCTTGTAGCTGTTCTCATCAACGGTGTGAAGAAACAAGTACCACAAGTCTCCTACAAAACTGCTGCTGGGGATTTGATTTCATTTCATAATTTTGGATCTATTGTGAACTTATTTAGATCTGATTTTCATTCTGATCTGATATTATTTTTTTCATATTTTAAAATCCAAGAGCTTTCATTCATGCTTGTAGCTGCTCTCACCAATTCTGGTGTGAAAAATCAAGTACCGCAGTTCTTCTTCAATTTTTCTTCTGGGGATTTGGTGTTAGTTTCCTCTTATGAGGTTTCTGATATTTTATTTTGTGATTCATTATATATTTCAAAATCTATATAATATTATGGAGCTCAAGCATTCGCTCTCCAGAGTCCCACGGATTCTGCTCATCTCCTCACAGAACAAGTAAAGAGGAAGACATTCTGCATCTGCTTGGACACTTGATCCTAATATTTGGGGCTGATTTTACCACTCATGGTTTGCTGTTCAAGTTTGCAACATATCATTTTCTTGAGTGTTCCACACATGTTTCGAATCCTCAAGAACCTTTGCTCTCTCTTCAAATGATTTCAGCTACTCTACATGGGTCCAATTTTCACCGTCCAGCTGTTTATATTTTTTATTCAGTTGAGTGCATTGTTCTTCTTCCAAAGTGGAAGATTCCTCTAGACATATTAATTTAGTTTGGATTCATAGGGTCACATGCATGGTCTCAAGATACTGCTGCATAGAAGAACCAATTCTTGATTTACTACTTAGTTTGAGGGGGGGTATTTTTCCCATGAGGTTTTCCTCGTTTCCTTGGTTATATTAAGCAGCTACTTTATTGTACAAGGTGACCTATGGCCTTTTTTGCTGGGGCCCTAGCATTTTATGCATCTATGTTTTCTAACTCTTCCTAAATATAGCTTAAGGGGGGGTGTTGGAGACATTTACCATCATACACACTCTTTTGGTCAAATTGGCCTAGCTAAACCACTATCCTAAGTATAATTGACATTAATTGACATCAGTGGAGCATTAATTGCCATCATCCAATCAAACCCACGCCTACCTACAGTCAAGGAGGCTAACTTATCCTTCTCCTACAGTCAAGGAGGCTAACTGGAGAACTCCGGGGGTGATCTAAGAGATATTAATGCACCTAATTGCTAACTGGTGGTTACAATCAGTTCAACTAGTCAGTTAGGGAGCCTCCTCTCATTAAATATATTATTTAATGATTATTTATTATTATTTAATGATCTAGAGTCAACAAGGTGCCTCCACCAACTTCTGATGGTCAGTTAAGCTTCAGTTAACCTCATCGGGGTTCATTGAAGTCATGGAGCACTAGCACTTGATGGTTGGCTTGCTATGACATGTGTTTGATCTCCTTTAGTTGAGATTTAGTCATTTATTGCACTTCGAATTTAGTTAGGGTTTGGTGAGTCAATTAGGGTTTTGGTCTAGTGGTTAACTAAGTGTGATTGAATGGCTAAGAGTCAGTTAATCTAGACTCACTCACTGAATTGGAATTGTCTCCTTAGGTATTCGAATTATTCATGGAGTTAAGCTATTGATTGACATTGGTATTGTAACAATTCATTGTTTATTAAATATACAGAAAAGAAACCATTCTTGTTCTAATTAACACCATTTCATGAGTATTTGTTGATTATTCTTTCATGAGATTGATTCTTAGTTCCTAGATCATGTGCAAGAATTAATACCCATTTCTACTTTATCCATATGGAGAGTTCCATTTTTCAGAATTATTTCATAAGCAAATGTTTTTATTTAAAAAATAGTCATTCTAACAAAATCACTCCATGTACAAGTGATCATTATCAAATAAATGGAGATCACATTTATTCTCAACAATAGTGGTGCCTCCCCATGCGTGACCTCTTTCACCAATAGCACTCACTTCCAAATAGCGAATAATCACCCCATCAGTGATAGGTAATATCCCATTAGTTAATTACATG
This sequence comes from Pseudotsuga menziesii, assembly GCA_001517045.1. Taxonomy (NCBI): domain Eukaryota; kingdom Viridiplantae; phylum Streptophyta; class Pinopsida; order Pinales; family Pinaceae; genus Pseudotsuga; species Pseudotsuga menziesii. The sequence goes on from LPNX010300419.1 coordinate 30,300, forward strand.
GCCCATCCCATTAGTATGTTTTTTGGTTGTTTCATTTTTTAATTTGGTATTGCATTAGAGGAAATTTCAACTCAAAATGGGACTTTCAACCCTAATTCAAATTCCATGTCATCATGTATTAGCCAATGAAATTGATTTAAATTTGAAATACTGTATAGGTCTTAAACAAATTTTTAATATAAATTTTAGGATAGGTATCATAAAAAAACTACTTTTTTTGTTCATATTTTCGACATCTCCCTGTGGTTTAACTCAAGTTTCGATTGGGAGAACTCATTGAGCTCATTGGATGCAGAATTAAATTAAGCTTGGGAGAGCTTTAAATTTTGCATCCAACGAGTACCCACTCTGCATACTTTTAACGGACCTCGCTACCCAAAAAAAAAAGAAATACCTGAAAAACGTGATGGTGATGTCATCATCACATTTTTTTAGGTATTTCTTGTTTTTGGGGTAGCGACATCATCATCACGTTTTTTCAGGTATTTCTTGTTTTTGGGGTAGCGACATCATCATCACATTTTTCAGGTATTTATTGTTTTTGGGGTAACAAGGTCCATCAAAAGTATGCATAGTGGGTACTTGTTGGACGCGGAATTAAATTCTGCATCCAATGAGCTCTCCTGATCAAATTTGAGTAAAAACATAGGGAGATATGTTGAAAATATGAACAAAAAAAGTAGTTTTTTTCTTTTCTTCCTCCAAAATTAATAAACATTATTTTATTATTTTCCTTAGTAGGCCCATTTTGAATTGAAATTTCCTCTAATGGTTAAGGATGTATGAAATACTTAATTTTTCATACATTCAAGTTGAATCAAAGGTCATAGGTCTATTTCCAAATGTGGAAGTTTGAGGGATGCAAAAAAACTGTTCAACCCAATTCGCGAGTGATATATGATCTCAAATATCATAGAATTATCTAATCTTGAGATATTCCCATCACAGGTTTTGTAAGGAGGCCCTGAAATCATTTTGCAAGATGGAAATCGAAGGATTGAGGATGGATTTACTTTTGCTAGTATTGTAAGCACACATGCCAACATTGGAGACTTCAAAAAAGGCCAACAAGTCCATGGTTGGGTTATTGAATCTAGATTGGAGTCTCGGATATTTATAAGAGAATCAAACTTGCTAATGTCGAAGCGAGAAACTGATCAGATTAGGAATAGAATGGATAGTTTTAGGTTTTACAAGAAGATCCATGTTATGTTCAAGAATAGCCTTTACTCCATGGAAGAATAAATGAAAGATTCATCCTTGAAATTTCTACTTGGGAGTAACATCTTCCACAATGCTGATAAGTCTTGGGAAATAGAGTTTACACACTGAAATGATTAGAAAACATATATTTTCATTTCCCAACCCTAGATCTCTTTGGTTAATTAAGGGAATCCCTACAAAAATTCTTTGTTCAGACAAACTCTTCTTCTACGACATTTCTTACAAACCAGTCTAGGCCATTTTAGATCTATAAAGAAGTTCTTTGGGAGACATGCTTGTCATACAACTAATGCTAGTTGCAATCCAATGGAAGTTAGAGATAGGAAATATTGATGTTGTAGTGTGATGGCAGCTTCCCAGTTAAAGAAAAAAACTAAATTCTACTAAGAAGGAAAAGGGTTTGTCATTTAATCTATTTCTAAACATTTAGTTGGATTATTGTCTTAGACGTCATTGAAAGTTGGAGCAGAATCATGTGAAGATAAATGAATAGAAAAATCACACTAGCAGCGATGTTAGAACAGAACATGAAGAATCTTCTACCATGAATAAATATCAAATTCCTTATATTGGATTTTAGGGAAATGGATTTCTACGTACCATTTTGAAAGGATATAAACAAGATGACAATTTGTTTTTAGACAACCTACGGTTTTCGAAGATGGGAGGACCACCAGATTTATTATGGGATTCCCCTACCCAAGAAGAGAGCTGAGACCAGGTGAATCTAGCTAATAAAGCCGAAAGCAATCAAATCTCAGAAACTTATGACTAAGATTGGAAGCTCTTTCAAGACAAAGATTTTTTTTTTACTATTTGTTACTTCTCCATAATACCCTCGATTAATTTGAAGGTAATAAATATTTTGTTAGTAGTCATAATGGGATAATGGGAAGGGTAACTACCATTTTCTTTATAAAATTGGATCATAAATATATTTTGTATTGTTGTAATCATAGATATCAAAGGTCAACATGGAAAAATCAAGTTGTAACAAAATTATTGGGTGTTAAATCCATTTCTGTAATGGAAACATTGAATTTAACAAACAAAAAATTACTTTCAGTGATTTCAACAAAGATTTTATGACAAAATTGACAAACTGGAAAAAATCAAAATTTCCCTTGTTCTTTCTGTTATTAAACTAAAACCATCATATATTCACATTAAGTCTAAATCCATGCCAGCATTACCCATATTATATATGACATCATCTCTCCCACACTGAACTGTAGAACATCTAGCTACATCTCTCAATGTCACAAGTTGCCCCTCAAATGCACCTTCCTGAATAAGTTGACCAAATTTGATAAATTAGTGCAATAATTAAACTGTACATTTTTCACGCTATATTTATTGTATATTGTTTGAGTTTTAGAAATTTAAGAGGATGAAATAAATGCAGGAACTAGATTGCATTTTTAAATATTTTCTAAGATCTAAAGACATTTTTAAGACATAAGTCACTAATCAAAGAGCATGGCATGGTCTTCATTAAGTATCCACTGGAAACGATAAGACATAATCTCATATATAGACACAGATAATAGCGCAATTTATGCATGGAAAATCTTCAGTGATTTCATTCACGAGCTATAGGATTCTAGTGAGCAGAATGTGAAAGAACGAGTTTTAAGAAGCTAGAGAAATAATTTGGCCAAGTTGGCCAATTTATTCAGGGAAGTTGTGTCCAATTCTGTGGTAGTTGGTGCAACATGAATTCAGTTCAATGATTTGTTTCTTGTAATGGACCTTGACGCTCATCAATTGGATGATTTTATGAAGGAAAACTCTTACTTGGAAAGAGAATTCTCTGATGTCCATCTGCTCATACAAATTATTTTGTTGATATACGTGGTGAGACTTACAAGTAAGATCATTCCTTTTTTTCTTTTATGAATTTTCTTAATCTATTATTTTATTTTATTATTAGAAGAATTTATTTCATATCTCCTCTACATCTTATTCTATGAAACTTTTCTCTTTACGGGACCATTTTTTCCTTTAAGGGTATTCCTTCTATTAGGATTCATCTTGTGCGTGGAACATAGACTCTAGGCATCATCAAGGAGGTTAGAGTTCCAACTGACAAAGTAGTTGATGGTCAAAATATTTGGGCCACTGATTTGGATGCATCGTTGATTGTTTTGTAAAGCCTCAATATCATAGTTGAGGAAGGTATATATGAATGCATTTTCCATTTTATTAACACTAACAAATAATACTTCTTTCAAACGTTGTTGTTTTATTTGTAATATAATTGTTGGTTTGTTTGTGGATAAAATAGATCTCTACTTACTGCTTCCTCATGCACAGGACCATCAATTGAGAAAATGACACAAAAATTGACAACAAAATCAAGCCTTAGTTATCTCTTTCTACACAAAATCTTATTGAAGTTGCTTCCTTCGTGAAAGCATTGATTGATAAAAAAAGATGAGCTCACAGAATCTCTAGTTCTATCCAATGATAAGATGATAAAATGATATTATATTTACACATTTTTAGATCCACACTTAATCTAGCATCCATGAATATTCCCTTAACCTCTTTTGTTGGATTTCCCTTGATATATTTCTAAAGTGAATTTTTATTATTGTTCTGCAAGATTTGTTTTTCCCGTAAGTAGGGGAATCATTTTCCCATGAGTAGAAGGGGATATTGGACAATATCATCAAAGGTGGGCTTAAATTCCAATCAAGTTGAATAAAGAACAGAGGATTACATTTTGTCTGTTTTGATGGATTCCTGGTTTTATATAAATCTATAGATATGAATTCATCCTGTGTTCACTCCATATAATTCTGTGTATAAATTCTTTAGTTTCTGAATTGCAGAGGAATTGATCCTTTTAGTGATGAATTTGGTGAGCTACAAAGATAGATCTCAGAGAATTGCAGAGGAATTGATCCTTTCAGTGATCAATTTGGTGAGCTACAAAGATAGATCGAACGGTGAAGAACTATCATGACGAAAATCAATGGTTACAATCTGTTCTGCATCTGGAGATAGATCAATGATCAAGAACTAATCCGCAAGAATCGACGGTGCAAAAGACTTCGAAATTGCAGAAGTCGAGAAACATGAAAATTGCAGTAAATAAATTTTCGATAAGTCAAGTTCCACAACCCGCAACCCACAACCCACATGCGGGATAGACCGTTGCGGCCACAATTAGTTGCGGAAGTTCAATTTAAAAAGTTGTAAAGACGCATCCCACAACCTATAGTGTTGCGAAAAAGGAGGTGTGGAAAAAGGTGTTGTAGAAAAGGGTGTTGCGGAAAAGGAGTTACAGTAAATGTCTTGCAGAACGACGCCTGCGGAAAAGATGAGTTGCGAAAAGGTGAGGATTATAGAAGAACAATCTTACGGAAGGGAAAGATACCTGAGTTAAAGGTTGGAAAGAAGATTTCAATCAGGAATTCAGCCTATAAGTTGAATTCTTGGATCTATCTGGTCTTAGAGGCCATCAAATTTATGTTCATACATTGATTGTTCATTGTTGTTCTATGTGTTTTATTGAAGATTCCAGAAGTTAAATAGTGTAGGAAAGTTTCGAAAAGGTTAAAGAATAGTGTTGTAAGATTCATGGCATATCTGGTTTAAAGCTTGGTATTTATTAATAATTATTTTGCATGGAGTTTTTAGTTTGTTTTCTTTCACATAGATGGATGAATTCATGTTAAGGTTCTATATCTGTAAATAAATAAGAAAAGAGTAGTTTGGAGTGCCTTCTTTTTGACTTAGGTATATCACAAGAATGCTTTGAACATAACCTAGAACTCTAGCCAGAAAGTTAGTTTAGTGTTTGGTTATTTAAATATTTCCTTTCTTTAATGTATTAGGTTAAATTTAATTAAAAGCTTAGGTAGATTAGGAAGATTGTTAAAATCATGGATTTCATTGTGAACAACATTTACTTATTTAAATGTTTTTCCACTAGTTTGAATTGAAGAATAACAGGGAAGTGTTTGAAGGGTTAAACTCAACAGTAATGCGTATTTTGATTTCTAGTTTGAAGTTGAAGATGATTGCTTGTAACTAGAACTTATATATTGAAGTTAAAGTTTTAATTTTGTTTGGGATAGTGAGTACAAGATTGTTAGAATTTATTAAGTTTTTATTCCATAGTTACACTTGTTTATTCATTAGTTAGATAGTCCATTGTGGTAAATTAGACTTTTCTTTTGTTGTGATTGTTTGTCTAGTAACAGTTTTGTTTTCTAGAGTTGGAAAATAGAGAGATTGACTTTAAAACATTCTTGTCCTTTGATATCATACAATAAGTGATTGAATCTTTTTGTGGAGTGGATTTTTTTTATAGCATTTGTTGATTAAGGGAATAAGTAGTGTAGTATGGATTGTGATTCTTTTGGCATTGATAGGAGTTGAGTAGATTAAAGTCATCATTATTTGAAATTGTCATAGGGATTTAGCCCTAGAATATATTACCCTGCACATACAGTGTAGCAACTCGAAGTTTACCTACCTTGGTCGATAATTAAATTGAAGGCAGATTAATTTGTTATATATTTTGCCAAATATTTTTGGCGTCGTTGACGGGGACATGCTAAAGGGGTGAATTCTAGGTAGATAGGGGTAGATAGGTTTCCTTTACAATGCAAAACAAGGGGGAGGGGAAAATGATAAGATGCAAAGACAAATTCACTACGGTATTTTCCTGGGGTAACAGCCTGACGCATCCACTTTAGTGGGTTGCCCCAAATCCTTGTTGTTCCTTTCTCACAAGTGTGTTTGTTTTTTCACATGTTTGGTTTATTTTTCAGCAAAAAGTATGTTTTTCTTTCTACAAGTTTAGGTAGTTTACTTTCCTGCAATTTGCATTTATGCAAGTATTATTTCTACAAGTTTGGGTATGTTTACTTTCCACAATTTAATTTCATGCAGCAGTGTTTTATTTCATGCAAGAGCAGTGTGTTTGAGTTATGCAAATATGTTTTAAGTGGTAGGTAGTTTTGATTATAATAATTTAAAAAACAAGTTTAAAGATGAGGTGTAGTAAGAACCCCATACACTAATCATGGTGCGAGACAGGAAAAAAAAACCGAAAAATGGATTCAGAGGTGACAATCAATTTGGGAAAAATGTCTCAAATCATAGAAACACCTGGAAATTCTTCTCATCAGGTAGGACACATCTTGACAAGAGTTAAGAGTTTATCTACCTCCTTTGACACAACAAATGAACTAATGTCCCAAGAGACACAAAAAGACATTCCTTTCCAAATTGCAGAGGAAATTGACATATTGGGGACTAAATATGATGGAGAGCAATATGAAATTGAGAAGTTTTCAACATGCCTAACAACATATCTAACATGTATGAAATAAATCAGTAATCCGAGAGATAGAGTTCCACAAAACATAATGAAGGGAGGTGAGTATCAAGAATACATCAAAATATGGTTCCAAAAGGTAACCCGACCACAATACAATTCCTTCCTTCAACACCTTATGATGCAGAAACAAGTAAGTCAGTTCATTTTCCATATCCAGGTAATCTCTACAATAACTTTTTCATATGGGGATAAAGGTAAATTTTCCAGCTTACTTCACACCTAGTTACAGTGGAATAGTTCATATACTTGAATAGAAATGTTTTCTTTCTTCTTAGGTAGAATAGGAAAATATGTATATAAATAAAAAGTTGCATGCTTAGTTTAGAAATTAATGCAACTTTGTTGATTTTCTTTTTGCAATTAAACGACTAAGATTTTTAAACAAAATTTATACCTTCTTTCCAATCCAGACTTTCAGGAAATTTATTATCACAGCAGCTCATAACCTATAAAAAATAATACTATGGGGTAATATGAAATTGTGATTGTTTTTAATAATGGGAACAATTGATTATGAACAAGATGCATTCTTGGTAAATGGACCCTGACTGAAGATATATCATGAACCTATGTCCAAGCAGGAATTCATTCATGGTTTGACTCACCATTCTGATTTGGAGTTGGTATTTTCTATTTTTTAGGAACAACCGAGAACACTTAAAAAGGGGAAGTTATGCTATTTCTTTTAATACTTTATGAAAATGATGAAAATTTTCCATTATAATCAGACTTCTGAAATATATTTAAAATATACTTATTAGTTGTACTAGGTTGCTGATTTTTTGTTGTAAAAAAATACCTTTTATGATATATCTAGAGACTTGTTGTTTTCAGATTTGTATTCCCTTGTTTATATAGCTTTTGTACCAGCTAGTCTTTCCTCAAGATGTTTAACGTATGTAACCATAAGTATACTAGAATGCTTTGATTTGGTTTTACACTTGACTAAGCAAGTACTTTTACAAGTAGTAACTGCTAAGGGATTTGAATTATCTTTTCTGAAGAAACCACAATAAACCCATAGGAAGATCACTATTGAGATTAAAGAATCTCTTGGTTCTTATCCATTAGAGCCCTAATACGTATAATTATAGCCTTTCTATTGAATTAGGATCATTACGAAAGTTAACCATTCACGAAATCAAACATTTACAAGCATTGTTCTAGAAAAATATTCCAACCCAGTACCATTCTGCTCCTGAAATTATTTTTAGAGCAGCCCCCCAATCTCAGCTCTGCGTAAGGAATTTATAAATCCTATCTATTAGGTGAATTTGGGATAACAACCTCTAAATAAAAAAGGACATAAGAGGATAACCCATCAAGATACTGAACAGGTCTGTTGGCAGCAGGTACCAGCTTGTGGTATGACCGGGAAAACCCATTAGGCTACTGAACATGCCCGTTGGCAATGGGTCATTCTATCTGGGGAAGAAATTTCTTGGGTATTGTAGTTACCCCAAAGGATATTTGAACATGCTCACTAGCACTGGGTTCTAAATTTAGTATCTATTATCATGTTTCATTCATACTTGCTTATATGAATGAGGTACTCTTCTAAGAGCTAAAAGATGTGTTAGAATAAAATTAAATTTAATAATATTTATCTGACATCCAGTGGATAATCTCCTTAAGGTAATTTGACTCTCTGCTTTCGAATCCTTACTATATAGGAGGATTGTGCCTCCATAGTGTTCAGATGATTAATGATTCAATGAACTTGACAGGAACCTTATCTTTAACACTTGCACATCCTTGTGTAACGCTAAACCAATTTGCCTGGTATTTTTATGACTTTCAGTAGGTGGAACTCTTGTTCAATCAAAATATATTTTATGTATGAAGAAAAAAAAAATCTACATTTGAATTGCATTGATAAGTATTCGATATCTTTAAAGTCTATTTGATTGTTATTTTCATTTGTTGATCAATTACCTTTCTATTCAGGACATGACAAGGAGATCTTGGTACTTTATCCTCAGTATTTTAGGGAAGGAAATAACTCTAATTTGTAGATATTTTGGCATCTTAACAGTAGAGGTACTGGATGAGGTACTGGATTGAGAGAATAGATAAGTAAAAGTAACTATGGATCAAATCATAATTGTTGAATCTGATAAAATTCAAAGTTTGTTTTACAAAGATCATTCGTCCAAACCTATATTCATATTTTACAGAAGTTAGATTTGGTTATGTATAAATTGATTCTTCATGTTACCAGCTCTACATTTATACCAAAGAAAAAGGAAACTTAAATTTACTCTTATGATCAATGTCCAAATATTTGATTTGGACAACGATATGTAATTAATTCCCAATTTGGTATGAAAAGTGTTAAGGAGAAGGTATTAAGTATGGTTATCTACAACAAGTATTTAAGTGCCTAAAGAAAATATACAAATTATTCAGTTGTTAACATCATTTTGGTATTCAGTTAATCGGTTAAGTTTCCAATTCAAAGTCTTTTATTGGGTGATGGAATATTTCAGATCTTCAGGCAGCTCAAACTTTTATGTCAAAAATATTTTAACTATAACGCCTCACATCTTTAAAAGTTTTGGGTATAATTTTTCACTTATATTTTTAATACCTCATTTAAGTTATTCTTCATATGTATAGTTAGCTTATGAGTTAAGGGATGAAGGCATATAATATTTTATCAAAACATTATCCTAAATTTGATATGCCTTCATTATATATTATGCCTTAGATTAAATTACTTAATTATGTTCCATTTTCTTAATCATGAATCGATCATTGTTAACCCATTAGTCATAAATAGGTTGTACATCCCAACGTGTCTCTTCAGCCTCTATGTATCCATTACACTCCACTAATGAGTCATCATTCCCTATGCATTCTGCTTTTAACTCTTTGGGTATGCTGACCCCTACAAGTCCAGCTCAACACCCTTCCATTATTCCTTCTGAACTTTCAGCCAATAATTACTTTCAGAAGAGAAATATCTAATTAACTAGAGAAGCTCATGAGTATGCTCTCCTTACCCGCCATCTTAAAAAAGAGAATGGAATTCTCAAGGATAAGGTTAATTCATTACAGAAGTTGGTTGATGATATGACAGGATCTAATAGAAGTTTGAGGAAGCAACTGAAGAAAAAGGAACAATAGATGGAGGAACTTAAAAGTACCCCACTAAAACCTGTTCCATCTTCTCCAAATGTGTTTGTTATTTCATATGGATTTTAGGTGGAATATCCATTCTGCATATCAAATTTGTTTTCTTGCATTGGGACATGCAAGATATTTGGTGTGGGGGAGATGATAGCCCTCCATTTTTCCATGTTTTATCTACACATTTAACCTGGAATTTAAGTCTTTTACATGCATTTTTTATTATGTATCGTCACTTAGACATCATCTGCATGAGTTTAAAGGATGTTCAATGAAGAATCATAACAATGTATAATCTTGTCATTATTTCATTTTAACTGTTCATTTTTAAATACAAGTTTAAGATATTATATCTACTAATAAATTATTTGGGGTTTAGATTTTTTATTATATTGCAGATATCTTTCACTAATATGGTACCCAATCCTGCACTCGATCTGGTACATGATCCTAAGCCCAAAACGACACTTCTTCCTGCAATGTTACAAATGAGAATCATTGATTCTCGTACTTTCGGGTCTCTTCAATAAATTTGGAAACATGGGTTTTATTTCTAGATGTCCCAATATGGATTTTTACCTATAATATCTCACCCAGAACCTTTCAAATGTGAGCATCTCACAATTCAAATGTGAGGACTCAGAAATCAAGATTCAAAATGCAATCCATAGTTACACAAGGCCACCACCCCGATTCTAAAACTTTTACCTCTGTATCAAAAATTTGGCATCATAATCGATACGATGAATAATTAACCAGTAATACATTGATCCCGACGTCAACATCTCGGTGTCGATACATCGACACTTCAACAACTCAATTGTTGTTTAACATCATACTTCATAGAAACTTAGAAATATTATTCCAACTTAAAAGATGTTTTCATATGTATACTAACATACACAATGGAGATGAATTCGATCTACACACATGATCCATGAATATACCAACATAATCAATTATATGCATCAAATAAAACATGCTAGATTCAAATAAACAAGCCTGATAAGATACATCCATACGACATCAAATAATTATATAACAAATCTGATCTGTCATGAAGGGCGCATTTGCAAAGTAGGATTCAACAAATAACACATGAATAACATATTTTAATATTTTATTAAGATCAGATCTCAATATCAAGGATAATACACCAATTTCCAAGTAGTTAAACAATCATATCATCAACCAACCATTGATACATCTACCGTGCACATCAAGAATAAACAAATCAACTATAGAAATAATGGAAACATCATATAAACATATGATTTCATATAAAATAAGTCACTTATATTATTAATGTGCAACTGGAATCAACCGAAACACTTTCCACCCAACCTTAGGTACTGCCAAGTCGAATCCTCTTGGATAAATCACCCCTAAGATTAGGGCACAGATCCACAAGAGGAGGTGCACTCCATAATAGTTCAATTGTCAGTTTGAGCAACAACAACTCAATTTATCACCACCTACTTACTCCTCCACCTCACTACCCAGGTGAAATGGTAATATCTTCATCACCCGGGTCCCTCAGGACATCGCCATTCACCATCAATATTTACATGTAGGTTTACGACAGAGACAAGTAGTCAACACAGAGGAACTATACTATAGTTTCTTGGGATTGCTTCAAACAAAATATCACACTTTTCCAAGCACACAAATCACACACATAGCAGATCCAACATGGATTTCCAAGCTCTTAGCAAGAATGACATGATCAACAACCAACAACCTACTATCTAGGAAACAACCACAACAAACCTTTCCCAAAATATCAATCCTTGGATTTATAAACCAAAGGATTGTTGGCCTACATTTCCTGACTCTCGCAACCGAGGTTGAAAAGAACCATGAAACCAACAAAATACCAAAAGACATTGGCTCGACGGAGCAAGGTCAATCGGTAACACATGCGAGGAAGGTACAGTCTCACCCCAAATATATTAATGTGTAACTGCCATAACCATGGTTTTGCAGTCAGAAAGCGATTACAGCCCCTTGGCGAGTGGCTAGGGTGCTAAAAAAAGTCTGAAGGATTGAGTATTTTACAAGATCGACAGTGGCACAATAGTGCAACACAGTCGACGTGTGACACAACCTTGTCCTTGAAAATTTAACAATTGGTGCAATTGTGTGACGCAATTGATTCCTTAATATTAAATGACAATGACATGACAATATTACAACTTAATAGTTTTAAACATGAAACAATACAAGATGCTTTGAGGATGTTTAGTCATTCATTCATTCACTGCCTTTTATCAGTATTGCGACATTCATTCAAGAAATAACCATAAATAATGCAAGATAATAAAAAATTCAACATTAACGGTTAAAAATTCAACATTCACATTCAACATTCATATTTAGCGACACAAGAAGTAACGTGGAAACCCATCCGGGTAAAAACCACCAAGGTTCTCTTCATCTAGCATGAGAAATATATGGCACCTTGCATTCTATGACTTACAGACTATTTGAGATATATCTTTTTAGCTCAGACTCTTTCTTTCTCTCATGCTCTCTATTTTATGCTTTTGTCCTATTACTCCTATTGATTTGCACATAGCTTGGCTTGTGTCAAAATCCCAAAATTTCTGAAAAATTTAAAATTTTGAAAATACAGATAATCTTCATTAATGCAGTCAACTAATTGTTTTAATTAGTTATATGTTAATGATTTAATAATATGAATTATCTACTTGATTATGTTTATTTTATAGAATAATTCTTTTTCAGTTTAATGACTTGTTTTTCTTTGCGACCACAAGGTGGAACTGTCTTGGTATTCTGGGCTTACTTAGCTTTTGAGCTAACGCAGAAAGTTTACCTGCTCTTACAGATTTACAGATAAGAAAGATCCGGTGTTGCTTGTCAATAATCGTAAAGCTTACAGATATATGTTCGATGCAAAAATAATAACTCAGGAAAAGAATATAAATGCTATTCAATTTCAAATGCTTTTGTGAGGTAAAACCATTAAATCGTTATTCTTTTTAAAGACGTCATGGAAACGATATTTAGTCCTATCAGTAATGGTGACAGTTTCTTTCTCTCTAGTAGTTGTAATTTATAGTTTTTTATTGCGTACTAATCTCTTCGATGTTTACCATGGTTGTCATGTATAAATGCCTTAAATATTTCTTTACATGTAGACTAAAGATGGCAGAGTTTTTACGTTAAGGGTTTATTTTAAAATATGAACATAAACCATTTACGTCATGATAGATTTGGTTACTCCTTGTGATATGAAAGTAATGCGCCAATGATAATGAGTTCTTTTATACTTTTATTCTTTCTTCTAAAGCTCTGAGGTTTTTAAAGGAATTATATCCCCAAAGCATACTGCTATTATTCTAGACTAAGTTAGTGTTGATGAACTAAGTTCCTCTACACATAACTTACTTGGAAGATATCGTCCAACTAATGTTATTAAGTGATCAAATTTCCAATGATAAGCCCTATGAGGCTTTAACATCTCAATTGTAAACCCTAATAATTAATAAATCAATACTCAAAGGTAAACTAAGAAAATAGCTAGCAAAAGGGTACCTTAACGTAGGTTTAAAGAAATTCTTTTGTTAAATAATAAGTGGCATAACCCTTGCCATAATTATAATAGTTTGTTGAAATACTACTTTGCAAAGTATAAATAAAAGGGTCATGAAATGGACCGCGCCATAATGAATATATGGTTTAACCTTGAGTTAAAGTTTTATAATATTTTATTATATGCATCCCTTCCTGGTATAATGTGCTAGGTCACATAATATTTATACCCTTGCTATGTTATAATCGTTTGATTAAACAAATAATTGCTTACAAGAAGAGTATTTGCCATAAATTAATTTTATAAATTTCTTTTATAATATTAAAATGGCATAACCTTGGATAGATTAATCGTTTGAATGAATGGATAACTTGTTGTATAGGTGATGGGTCATATTATTCCCCACGCCTTTGATAAGTTTAATATCTAACAATAATACTATTGTCCTGTTGTTTAAATTTCAGCGTGCAAGCTAGGTTGACTTCAGAGTATCGAACCTTATGGAAACTTTGAATCTCCAAGTGATTGGAATGATAATTCGTTTGTTGATTGCACGCAGAGACTATAGGGATTCACCCACTGCATGCAAATAATTTTTGCGTGAACGTGGAAACATCATAGCCAAGTGTTGTGTGGTTAAAAGACTCTCTCGAACCCTAAACTGGTCATTTCTTCCATTTTTTTCGGCCTCCGGCCACTCTGCTACTAAGTTTGTTTGACCGCATTATCGCTCTGCAAGTTGTCGCTGGTAGTCTCCCAGTTTGCTTCCTTGTTTTCTGCAAGTTGTGGGCTCACCCTGCACGTTCGATAGAGAAGAATTGTAAACAAAGTTGTTGCTGCTTGGGCTGGGTTATTTGTTCCTCCGGGGTTTCTCCTTCGTGGCTAGCTCATTTTAGAGTTTGACAGACTGTAAGTCTCTTCCTTCTTTGGCCCGGTAGTGAGAGTCCTGGCTATACAACTGGAGATTTGTTTGGTCTTAGGGTTTCACAACAGAGTGGGTTTTGAGGTTGGAAAATTTGCGGCCCAAGCATTCATACCTGCTTGGCTTATCACTCCATCTTTCGGCCTTCGCTGTTCACTGCTGCGTGGGTAAACTCCATTTCTCATGTGGCAGATGAGGGATTTGTTCCTCCTTGCGTTGGTTGTAGCATTACTGTTTGTGGGCGGTTACATTTCAGTGAAGTTTTGAGGTAAGAATTGGTATTATCCTTTTCGTTATTTCTACATCTCTATTTTGTTATAGGTCTACTTAAATAAAAGCAAAGTATTGACAGCATCTGTTTGATGTTATACAGGTATCGATTTGTCCTACCACGTGGTTGGTGCAAGGCTGTGGCAACTGCTTGCTCACGGGTAAGCCTTGGATATCCCATGGCAGTTCTTCCTTGTTCAGTCCCTTATGGTACATTTGAAGGTTGGTCACCGTGGCCTGCAAAACCCTCGTGGTTTTGGTTTACCTGGGTTAACTTGGTTCGTTGTTCTTCGTTGATGTTAAAACCCTTGCTTTATGCGGGGTTTTCGGCTTAGGCCGTGACTGTAAATTTTGATTTTTGATTTGTTTACTTGTGTATATATGTATAAATGAAAGAAAGGCTGATGAAGCCATACTCTATTGACTTTTAGAAGCCGAGAGGTGTTTAGAAAAGAGCTTAAACTCTTTGGTTTTATACCTCTGTTGTAATTTTGAGATAATAGGGTTTTTACCCTAACTTGGCGATATAAAAACGTATTTACCGTTTCTTTAAATTATCTTTGGTTTACAAGTAATACTGTAATTTATTTGGTTATTACTTATATGGTATTATTGGTGGTTGAGCTCGGTGAATCAAGCATGTTTATATTCTGTTAGTTTATTTCCTGCAAGTTATTGCATTTGAATTTTACCTTGTAATATTATTTAAATATTACCTGTTAGGATATCTGTACATTATTTTTACATTATCTTACTTTGATTCACTTTATTCTAATAAAGTTTTAAATATTGTTTTATAATTGTTAATCTTCAGAAATTAAGTAATTTAATGTTCTTAATGTTGTACTTATGTAACTGTCAGTTACATCTTTTAAGTACGTAATTTATATTTACTTGATATTTATTATAATGGAATAAAAAAATATTATTTTATTTATATACCAATGTTGTTCCTATAATTAGATTCATTATATTTGTACTTAGTCTATTTATAGGTGTATAATAAGAAAGTATTTTGTTGTTATATTCTTATGCTTTCTATATTGAATAATTTATAAAGAATTCCTCTTGCATCTATATTACCCATTTTGATTATAACATTTAGAATTTATATAAATAAAGGTAATAACAATTAACTGTATTTATTTCTTTAAGTAATTAGTAGTTTTGTTTAAATTTCTTACTTGCAGTTCGGTTCCTATAATACAGTAGTTATTTATCCTAAATAGGAGAAGAAATAAATTGTAGATTTGAAAAGCATTGTTATTTATCCTAACACTACACATTTTAGCTATTATATTCTTTTCTTTTGTTTCAGAATAAATAATAAGATTACTGAAATGAATGCTATATAGAGAACTGTTTATCTACCAAAACATACTTCTGTTAGTAAAATGATATAGCCTCTTTTTCCTTTTCTAATAATCTGACATTCACAGTCTAGGTCTGACCCTACTCCATGTACATAATACTATTTCTTCTAATAACAAATAAAAGAAAACATTTTCATAAACAAGCTAACATCTTATTCTATATTTATATCATACTTTCTTCATTTAAATACACCACTTGTGCTAGAGTACGATCTGGATTACTCCAGATGGGGAAAAACACAGGTAGGATTTGTTTCTCATTAAGAATAAATTCATTACTAAACAAGCTAAGATATTCTATCCTCTAAGTTTTTACACTATAAACTGCAAATGCATCATTCAATCACACACAGATAATAACATAGAAATTAATAAATAGCAGAACCTGTTCTTAAAGCTTGGTCGACAACAGCAATGGGAGGCCGTTCCTCCCTTCCAATTCCTGGAGAGCACTCAAATAGCGACTCCTCAGGACCCCCGAGCTTGCTCTGGTCTCCCTGGATAGAACTAGGTGCAGCAACTAATCAAGTACTAGTCCTGAGACTCAATACCAGTCCTGAACTTATCAGTCAACTCTCTTAGCTAGAAAGTTGTATCAGATCAAGTTACTGCATTTTATCCCTCAAACACCTTCCTTACAGTTTTCCCTTTTTCCCAATGAATTCCTTGAAGTGCATTCCCCTGAATTATTCTTCTCCTGGAAAATATCTGAGCAGCCTCAGCTCTCTACATTGGGTATTTTTAAAAGATTGCCTAGGTCTTTTTGGGTTAGTTGTCATTAATTGAGCCACCTGCTCTGATCCCACTTTCTTGGGGGATCATGACCCCAAATGTAGGGAAGTTGCCACCTGCAACATAGGAAGTGTTTGAGAATGCTGCCACTTGTCTTTTGCTCTCAACCTAGTTCCTTCCACCAGTTTGACCAGTAACACTCTTATTAACAGCTCTCCCAAGCTGTTGTCTCCACTTTTTATTTATTAAAAAATAAAATATTCAGAATTACATTCGACATCTTTTGACTCTACTGAGTCATCAGTTTCTACTTAGCATTAAATTTAACATAATGTCTTAGGAATCAAATTAAAACAAATAACATTATTTTACAAAATTGGGGTATGTGACAGATTGACTCTTCTACTCTATTATCTACACACTCAGCTTTAGATTAACTCTTACAAAATGGTATGCGCACATAGCTATAGATCCATGGCTCAACAACCTTCTACCATCAGACTTCTTTTTGATCTCCTAAAAAATACTTCTACTATTATCAACTGAACTATGACAAAACCTTATACAGAATGGGTTCCTCTTATTTATAGATATTACAAGGCTGCACAGGGTCGACTGAGTATAGCTCGGTAATTACAGTCATAAGTAGCCATAATAACGTCATTCATATATTTATTACAGGCCATACTAGACGCAAAAGTGTCCTTCATTACATTTATCACATGCCATAACTAATCACAAAAAGCGTCCTTTAGTCTTCCGTCGACTCGAACTCCTATGGTCTTCTGACCTATTGCTTTCTTGTCTTTACTTTTCTACCTAGAAATATTCCACCAACTTTGGGTTCACTTTTCCTCGTCACACCATTCCCCACCACATATTTCTTTATTCTGAGCTTCCTTTTCTTCCTTTACCTTCTTTTCCTCTCTCGTGTGCCTGTCTTTCCTCTTATGCTTGCACTTCAATTTCTTCCTTGTGCTCTATCCTAGCCCAATAGGCCCCCAACACTCACATGTGGCTCATCCCGAGCCACTAAGCAAACTTATGTCTCTGGCATAAGCTGCACCACGAGACCAACCTTGTCTTGAAATTCCTTCAAAATTCCCTCTACCTGGGAAACCTCTTTCCCTACTTCCTCTTCTTGCTTTGACAATTTTCGACATGGTCGGAACTGATATGTTCCGATGGTACTTCTTCCGGCGACTGAGTTATTTATTGGAGCTTCTGTTGTATAGGCTGAATGAGCCCTATAACTCTCTCTACCTCTGATTGGTGCATTGTTACCTCATCATTTATGCTCTGCTCCTTGTCACGCAGAGTTTTGACTTGCTGCTGAAGTTTCTTCAACTCAGAAACCTTCACAATATTTTCCTTTATTGGCAGCTTCTTCGTGTCTTCCTTAATTGTTGCCATTTTCAACTCATCTTGACGTGCTTCCTCGACGAACTTTACCACTGCCTCATCCTCCACAAGTAGTTCCTAAGTCGTCGAAACTGCATCTATCACTTATGTATAGATATTTTATCCTTCTTTGATTCTGCTAACAGTCTCAGATGTTGTTTTCCTACACTCTTCAATCACCTCTGGAGGTGTACTTGGTATTTTATGCGTTTTAAGCTCTTTGAGCGGTTTCCTTAGGTATGGCAATTTTGGATAGTCGGGCTACCTTTGCGGCTTTATCTGCATCCTCCTAGACTTTGTCTAGAGGGAAATTTGCGACTGCATCTTTGATGGCTTCAGCTAGTGCAAGCCTGCTTTGTTCGCGTGCTTCAATCTCTTGCCCCTTTTCACGAAGGAGGGCCTTGCGACTTTTCGCCTTCCTTGAATGCTTTGTAGCATGGTATGCAAGAGCATTCTCACGGAACCTAATTTTGGTCACAGAAGCATGATGAATAGCATAGACCTCGGCTGATGCGATTTTATAGAAATCCATAGATAGTATCCCAAACTCATGGAAAACATTGTCATACTCTTGTGTCCCTGTCTCTAATGCTCACTATTAGACTTTTATCTTCACCGGTGGAAACAGTAGTGGTGTTACTAATGCATCATTAGGATCCACTCCATAAGTATCATCTTTTTCTATGTGCCGCACCTCATTGATGGCCTCAGTGAGTGCATTGATATGCTCAGGAAGTTTGTTGGTCAATCACATCTACTTTCTACTTATGCCTTTAAGACCGGACTGTGAAACCTCTGTGATTGATTCAGAAAGAAAGCTCATATATTCCTTAGCTAGGATAACTGTGTTAGTCCTTTTATTGTCTTTGCACTTCTTATGTTGTGGTTGTGGTTGTTCCTTCTCCTGCTCGTTGTATAGGTTCTCCGCATCATCGTCAGTGGGTGTGTCTTATGCATCATCTTGATCAGATCCCTGATCACTGTCATCATCATCGTTGTCTGTGTCATGCGAATGGTTTTTTTCCTGTCACCTCCATCATTCCCTTGTTCATTATTTTGGTGATCTCCTTGGTCCATTTCTACGTCGTCCAGGACGTTCCATTCCACGGGCCACTCCTGGATGGCCTCTTCCACATCTTGGTCAGTAATCATAAATGGCGTCGGTTGTGCTTGTTTCTTCGGGTCCTACCGTGGCTCTAGAATAATATTGTGGACACCATCCTAGAAGCTTATGTACAATGAATAATTTTGGACTGTCGCAGCCCGTAGTCTATGCTGGTGTTTTATTACTTCTTGCAATGCCTCTGCATGTAGAAAGAACTCTATGTTATTGTCCTTCTGTCGAATCTTGTCTTCCTTATCCTTCCAGAGGTTCTGGTATTTCGTGACATGGAAAAATACAGGGACATCCAGCAGCTGGAAATCGAATGGGTCTGACCAAACAACAAAAGAAATCAAAATGAGCAACCAGGAGTAGTGGAATTTGGTCTTACTTTCCTCCTATGCTTGCTCCACATATTCCAGCAAATCATTTAGCATGTACTAGGACCAATTGAACAATACTCTTGCTGCGCACTGCTCCATGACTTCTATTGTCTCGGTGGTGCACTCAGTGGGCTGCATATTGCGCAGTAGCTTGCAAGATAAAATATTTGTAGCGAACCTCACTGTGTTGTCAGTTATCGAGGAAATCAAGAATCCTCTGTTTGCATGCTGGAGGTCATGTTTTTCCCTTACCTTCATCATATCTCTATTTTGGAGAAGATATGGCGCAGGGTCATGTCCTTGACATGGGAGACCCGTTATTGACGAAATGATCTCAACATCAACAACATACGCTCTGTCGATCCATAAATAGCCTCCATGGAAGCAAACCAAAAGTTGTCGCATATATGTGCTCGTTTGTTTACTTCTACCAAAATGCGGCATGAGTAGTAAATTCAATAAGCTTGTGCTTTATCAACCCGAATCCCACTCCATTGGAACTATAATTTGTGACTCAAGGGGCATGGATAGGAGCATTACCATGTAATTCTTTATTTCCAGGTCCGCTTGCTTCCCCGTATCATTATCTTCAAACTGCACTTTCATGAGTTTTAGGACTATGTTCATCAGCAGCGGCACTCCAGTAGGGATCTGGGGTGCAACCAAGGAGGAGCGCACTTTCATCAGGGAGATTTACTTTAGGCACCTCTTCCTTCCTTGGTTGAACATATGGTGGCAGCAAGTTTCTCTCCTCTAGAGTGACATGTTCCACTTCTCTTCATGGTGGCGAAGCTGGTATATCCTTAATGGGTTCATCCTCGGTATCCTTCCACTTCTTTGTGAACTTTGGCACCCTGACCCAAGGCTCTGATGTTCATGGGATGTCTCTTTCTGATATAAATGGCCGTGGACCTGCAATTGGTATATCCACTGATGGATTCGGAACTGTGGATATCGTAGGGCTCAAACCAAAGGTCGAAGCAAGGGTTGAATCGACCGTAGGAATTGTTTGTGAATTTTGTCACACCATCATTTCTAGTTCTTCCTCTTTCTGCGGTACCTTCGGTGACATAATCTATTCTACTATTGAGCAAGGAGAGGCGATGGTAACGTCAAACTACTCATTGGTACTGGAAATCAAAATGACCATTAACTTCAGCTCTCACAGTCACAAACTTTGGTTCACTCTTCTTCTCTTTGTGTAAGTAAAAGGATTCTTGTCAATCAAGGCTCATATTTATAGGGATGCGCTCGTCCTACATGTGATCATTCGATGGAAGATCGACATCTTGTCGATCACATGGGCTTCCCCTTCGATGCATTCCAACATTAACTCACATACTTGAGTTTTGATGTGTACCTGTCAGGGCAGTTATGGAGAGGACGATGGATGGGACCAAAAAGCACGACGCCATTCTCCTCGGAATGATCAAATTAATGATGCTTCACTGTCATAACCACCTAAATATTTTCGGGTATCCATGCTTTAATGACATCCAACTATCATTCCTTCTCTTACTGTGATTTGCATACTTCTGTCGCAGCTGTGTGACAAAACAGTTTCCTTTCCTATTTTCTCTTTATTTTTTTTACCTTTTCCTTCTTACGCAGCCGTGTCACATCCAGCATGGTAGGGTTTCAGGTGGATTCCATTTATTGTTCCTATGATTGGCATTCCATCTAGCTTATGTAATTTCACTGCGTCGACCTCAGTGATGTACGCGATCATATATGGCCCTATCTAATGCGTCTTCAGTTTCCATGGATACTTCAAAAATTTGTTGTCATATAACAACACAAGTCCTCCAACTTCAAAATGCTTAGTTCTGATATGGTGATCATGCCATGCTTTCATCCTTTGCTTCTCTGTGTTTTGATGAAATATTGCAATGAAGCATTCATCTTCCATCTGGATGAGCTACGACAACCTTTGTTCGACAGCATCTATGTAGGTCATTTCTATTAGCGCATAAATTATTAGTATCGACACAATATACTTCATCAGCACAACAGCTTCTTGTCTATACACCAATATAAATGGAGTGTTCCCTATCAATTGCTTGCAAGTTGTGCGGTACACCCATAGCACAGCTGAAACTTTCTGACCCCAATCATCTCGGCAAGCATTACAAACTTTGGTTAATGCATTCTTCATGACCTTGTTGACTGCTTCAATCATTCCATTCGCCTGAGTATGATAGAGTGTCATCTTTCTATGCTGAATCTGGAACAAAATCCGTACCTTGGTCACTTAGGAGAATTTTTGGGCAACTGAATTTGGTCACCACATTTTCAAATAAAAACTTTGCCGCAGTCGCAGCAGTGCAATCTTTAACAAGCGCGGCTTCATCCCATCTAGTTAAGTAGTATGTTGCAGTGATAATATAGCACATGCCAGTCCTCTTTCCTGGTAGACTGATCAGTCCAACAAAATCAACGCCCCACTTATTAGATGCTTGAAGGGTTATCTACGGCGCTAGCGGCATCTCGTCGCACATCAACGGTTGTCCTATTCTTTGGAAAATATCGCAGCTGTAGAAAAATCTCTTAGTATCCATATGTATGGTCAGCCACCACAATCTAGCTTGCAATATCTTGCGTACAGTTTCCTTTATAGCATATTGTCCTCCTACGACATCGACATGTGCTTCACTCATTACCTAGTGTCGTTCATGGTAAAAACCACATTGACGCAATATTTCATCAGGGACCATCTTGTATAGTTGTCCCTTGATCAAGGTATAATTAGTGGCTTTGATGACCAAATATTTCTTCTACGTAGTGGTGAACCCTTCAGGCGCATAGCCTGTACTTAGGAGGTGAGTAATAGCCTCAAACTTTTTATCAACCATGGTGACTGCAAATAGTTGCGCATCAGGAAAATTATCCTCCAGGAGAGTTGGTTCTTCACCACTTTCTATCCTTGATAAGTGATCAGGCCCCACATTCAGTCGACCAGGTTTAACAATTACTTCGAAATCAAACTCTTCAAACAGGAGGAGCCATCGACATATCTTCCCCCCCAACACCAAATTTTTGACCATGTATTTTAAGGCCAAATGATCAGTGTACATTTTAAAATGTCCACCCAACAAGTAGTGTCGAAACTTTTGCAGTGCATAGACCATGGCAAGGCCTTCTCACTCTATTATCATATAGTTTTTCTCTATTGTTGACATTTTTATGATAGCAAAATAAATGGGGTGGTCAAGTGCACCCTCACCTGGTTGCGTCAAGAATATGCCAAGCGCAACAAACAACGCATCAACATGGACATGGAATTGCTTCTTCTAGTCAGGAAATACCAATATTGGCACGGTGTCCATCGTGTTCTTTAATTTGTCTAAGATTTCCTGACAAGCTTCCGTCCATTGGAACTTCACATCTTTCATTAATAGTTTCTCCATAGGTGCAGTTATCTCTTCATATCCTCTAATGAATTTCCTGTAATACCCTGTGTGTCCTAGCATTGATCTGAGTTGCATGAGTGATGTAGGCAGTGGTGAGTCAAGGATAATCACAACTTTCGTTGGGTCAACCGAAATTCTGTCGTGACACATGACATGTCCCAACAGTACACCAAATGGTGCGCAAAAAAACATTTATTTGAATTAAGCGCAATCTGATATTGGTGACAGCGGCCCAGCATCATGCGCAGACTCTCAATGTGGTCTCTTACTAGGACAAACACGTTCCAATCATCAAAGTATACCTCAAGAAATTTATGTATGAAATATTTAAAGCAGAAACTACTATTCTAGAAAAAATAGCAGGTGCATCCTTAAGTCCAAAGGGCATTACCGTATACTAGTAGCATCCCCATTCTTTGACGAAGGTCATTTTGTGTCGATCCTCCTTCACGATTCTGACCTGATGATATCTAGAGAAGTTATAGGTGAATGAATAAATCTCTTGTCCTCCGATGCTTTCCAATACTTCATCTGTAAATGGTGTTGGGAATGGGTCATGCAAGCATGCATCGTTCAGCTTACTCAGGTCGACACATATTCGGACTTCGCCTGTTGTCTTTTTATCCTAGATCACTATAGGGCTGATCCATTCTGATTCTTTGATAGGCTCAATGATTCCTGTGTCAAGCATGCAGTCCAACTCAGCTTTCACCTTCTCTTTATACCTTGGATTCAACCTATAACGTCATTGTTTAACTAGTTTAGCATCTGGTTTCAGGGGTATTTTTATCTCCCCCACGTCTCCCACTATTCCCTTCATCTATGATAAGTTAGTAGGGAATAGGTCCTGAAACTCATGCAGCAATTCTGTGATCTTTGATACCATCTCATCATCCCAATAATCTCCTATATTGGCGAACTTCAGGTTTTCTGTCAAACCAATGTTCACTTTCTTGATTTTTAGTGGCTTAAGGAACTGAGCGCTCGAAATACCACTTCCTTTGATTTTGCGTGTACCTTTCGAATCTGGTATGTTTATGTTAGTCAAATCAGCATCTGGTTCTGCGGCCATATTGTAACAAGCCATCCATTGTTGTATGGTTGCACTACACTGGTGGAAACTCACAACTTCGACGGGAATTTCAGCAAATATCTTCTCCTTAATCCGTTGAAGTGCATCATCAATTGTTGGTTGCTCATTAGAAAATGCAAATGTGTGCACAATTTGTTTAACCACCTCATTCCAATCCTGAGTTCCTTGTCACAACTCCATGGACATATGCCAGCTTCTGGGTGTCATTTCCAAGGTATGAATGAAATGATGGAACCATTCCTATCGCGGGTATTCTGCAAATGTCATGTGACACTGATTAACATGTTCAACGGGGTTTGACAACCCTGTGTACTTCTGACTCATGATCGTGACTTCTTTGTCGAATCTTACTTCTAGAAACCTTTTACATTGTGGCCATTCAGATATACACTGCTTATGCGTACCCCACCATCTAGTGGTCGTAGCTTTCAGTACATAGTCTAATGCAGACAACCGTTGTGGCTATGTTACCAGTCCTTCAAACTCACCAAGGAAGGTCGCAAGATTAGGCAAGCCCTCATATGTGGGTAACTCCCTCTATTGATTCTGCACCTGACACACAGACCTAGTAATCTTGTCGCATCTCCTCGTAGAGACTTCATGGAATCTATTTTTCTAGTTTTCCAATGCCTCTCCTGAATCTGATGTGCAGGAACAAGTACTCCTCCACTTAAGGTTTCCATCCATTGTAGGATGTATGTAATCATATTTTAAGGTGAAGAAATTATAGATATGGTCTAGATAGTCACCCTTCCCTTCACTATTGACTGGTTCGACATATCTCTATCCCTCTAGTGGATCGATGGGAAACACTACCCTCATCTTTTCATCTTCGAATGAGAGAATCGTTTTCTGGATGTTTATAATGGTCTGATTATCTATGGCCTAATCTATCCCCAGAAGCACAGGAAATGGGTTTGTATTGTCGACAATGTTAATGACTTCAAAGTCTATGAATGTGCACAACCCCTCAATGTCGAAGGGGACTTGACTTAGCCTACCAATTAGTAGGACCTTCGCTTGATTTGCAAGCATCAATTGGACAGTGGAATAGTCCAAGTGCGTCTTTCCCATACTCTCCTAATTTTGTTGTTTTGAAATATTGACGTTCGAGCCGAGGTCTAGGATAATGTAATCCATGTCATAATCACCTATCTGCACACTCATTCTTAACTCGTGCCCCATTTTGAATTTATTTTTGACATGGTTAACCTTCCTTCCAAGTTGTGACTCCTGGGGTTTCTTCTATCGGTTCTTGTAGTTCTGCAACAACATCTTTATCTTGAATTAGTGCTAAGAAAATTGAAAGAAACGACTTGAGATTACTAACATTTTTCGGAATCTGCTTCTGGAATAACTGTTGAAATATTTTAGGAATCTCCCTGAATTCAGTTGAAGTTGACGGTTGTTCTGGATCTGCAAATTCTGGTCACACGTCCAAAAATACTTTCTTCTATTTTTTAACGTCGAATGGTACCTTCTTCTATGTCATGGGTTGCGCTTGCGGTTGTTCTTGTGGTATATCCTGATCAGCTCCAGTTGCATCACGTTATCGTGTTACGATAGCAACGCTTTGCTCTCTCGACTCATCAACAATCATATGAACATTAGGGTTAGGATTTGGGTTTGGATTCTACACTAGGTTAGGAGGAACCCCTACGGTCTGAGCTTGCCACTTTGCAATCAACTAGGGACAATGCTCCACATTATGGTCCTGCGCTTTGAAATTGAACATTCCTTTGCAGGTTCATGGCAATCTCTAGCATAATGGCCCAATTTTCCACAGCTATAGCATACAACTTGACGTCTTCCTCTGCTAAATCCTCCTCCTCCTCTTCCTCTAAAATTTCCATCCCCTTCCTTGAGGGTGTCATTGCTGTGGTGGGTGTTGATTCTGCAGTGCATACTGATTCTACTGATATTTGGGTTGATACTAATTCTGATACTAGTTTTGTGGGAAAGGCATAGGATGATAGTGTGTTTGTGCATGTTCATCCTGAGCCTACCCATAGTTCTTCATCAAGTAGGTGTCTTCTGTCTTTTCCTTCAGGAGCTTATATGCTCTACAATCCTTCTCATCATGCCCTACTAATTTGCAAAATTTATAGAAAATGTTGGCTGGGGTACTTACAATCTTATGCAAGTATAGGAAATCCTCGTCGTGATGCCCCCTAGTTTGGAATATTCGGCACCAGGGTAGTATGTGGGTACTCAATGGGTTTGGCACACCCGACGAGATATAGTTCATGTACGATGAAAAATTATCCTTGGTGTGTGCATCCATTCGGAATCTTGTGCACCACAAGTCCTCTTGGAATTATTTTCCCTTCTTAATATCGTGAAGCTAGACTGTCAAATTATCCAACTGCGAATGAATCTGCATCATTTCTGTGCCACCATCTCCAATCGACAAGGATTCCAACTTCATTGCTAGTTCTAGTGCTTTCATCTGCGACACAATATTCTGTTACATCAAAGGAGCTCGGATGTGTGGTAATAACGCAACAATAAACCACTCTTTAAGATGCACATATGACATTTGGAAACTAACTTTGGCCATCAAAGTTTTAAATCGTTGATCGAAATCCCATACAGACTCTCTTGGTAATTACTTAATCTCCTTGATCTCAGTGATGCACTTCGACTCAGATTTAAGTTTCCTGAACTCACAAATCATCGCGAGTCAGATCTCATCAAGGGTCTTCTATGGGGTTCCTGCTAGTACCATAGAAAACTTGATAAACTAGTCCAACGCGTGACCCCGCAGAGTCATGATCATCTGCACTTTTATTATGTCTGCATTATAAACTTGGCGAACCATCCAGATAGCTTCACAAAGGAGCCAATGCTACTTTGGATCTTCTGCTCCATTCCCATTGGATGTGGGTAGTCTAATATATGCTCCAAACATTGAGTTGGCATCGGGGATGTCCAATAAACAATATAATGAAGGTGGACAATCTTGTGTGCTAGTCGAAGTACTAGCACTATCAATATTAATAGTTCTTTCAGGATACGAGGCTCTAGACATTTCCTCTGGCGATACTGCTAGTGTGGTGTACTTGCGTCTAGATCTTGGTGTATCTATAGAATTTTTGGATTCTTCTCATCCTTCAGAAATTGGGCAATAGTCTTCCTCTTCATCGCAATACCCTTCGTCTAGCCACGACTCAACTTCGTACTCACTCTCTTAGAACAGACTAGGATGCCGTCTACCTCCTACTGTCTTTCTTCTTTTTCTTGACCGGAATCTCCTTCCACTCCTTAGGAATCTAGCTTCTAGTTCAGGTTCTGTACTTCTTGGGAACATCTCAACTCACCATTTCCAATTTTCTTTACAGGTCATCTACGACATATCTCCTCGAATCAACTACTCAACTACAAGATACCCTTCTCATAGACAAGTATCTTTATCCATGTACTTATAGATAACAAGTACCTTCTTCGAGGCCCTTGGAAAACATTTCTTTCGGCCTCACTGTATGAGGTTATCATCTCTACTGCAAACTCAGTAATATACCCTTGCAAAATACCGTCGACCCAAACATCAATAGCTCTAGAGATGGGGTTACTTACACTGCTTAACTCGCGAACCAGCTGAGCACTCCACTCGACCATTTCTCTTCTCTGGAAGTTTGTCTGTCAAGTAGCCAATCTTGAAAACCACTCATGCAATACAATAGGAAACTCTGCAAAGAAGATCTCAGGAATATCAGAGTATATGTATCGGTCTAACCAATTTTTTGTGCTCAACCACAATATTGTGCTCTCTTCTTGCACAAGTTATAATGTCTAAGAATCTAGCTAATCCACTATTTCCTTGTTTATCGGTTGCCACAACATTTCCATTGTCTCAAACGATTAAGGGTCCCGACAACGAAACCATTTGTTGGCCTACTTTTCCCCACTCTCGTGACCTAGGTTCAACAGACCTGAGAAACCAACAAAACACCCAAAGACATTGTCTCGACGGAGCAAGCTCAGCTGGCAACACCTGCGAGGTAGGCATAGTCTCACTCGATATATATTAATGTGTAACTACCAGAACCATGTTTCTGTAGTTGACGAGGGATTATAGTCCCTTTTCACACGGTGAAGGCGCTTGACAGAGTCCGTAGGATGGAGTCTTTTACGATCTTGACAGTGGCACAACAGTGTGACACATCTAGTGTGTGACACAACCTTGTCCTTGACAACTTAAAAATTGTGCGACGTAGTTGATTCCTTAATATTAAATGACAATGGCGCAACAGTATTACAACTTAACAACTTTAAACATGAAATAATACACGATGCTTTGACGATGTTTAGTCATTCATTCATTCACTGCTTTTTATCAATATTGCGGCATTCATTCAAGCAATAACAATAAATAATGCAAGATAATAAAACATTCAACATTAACCATTAAACATTCAACATTCATATTTAGTGACACAAGAAGTAAAGTGGAAACCCATCTGAGTAAAAACCACCAAGGTGCTCTTCATTTGGTCTGCGCACACAGCTGCAAATTTGTGGCTCAACAACCTTCTACTATCAGACTTGTCTCTGATCTCCTCAAAAACACTTCTACTATTATCAACTAAACTATGACCAACCCTTATACAGAACTAGTTCCTCTTATTTATAGATATTACAAGACCGTGCAGGGTCGACTGAGTACAGCTCAGTTATTACAGTCATAATTAGCCATAAAAACATCTTTCATACTTTTATTATAGGCCATAGCGTCCTTCATTGAATTTATCGCAGGCCATAACTAGCCACAAAACGCATCCTTTAGTATTTCGTCGACTCGAACTCCTATGGCCTTCTGACCTTTTGCTTTCATGCCTTTACTATTCTACCCACCAATCTTCCATCGACTCTCGGTTTGTTTTTCCTTGTCGCATCTTTCTCTGTTCTGTGCTTCCTTTTCTTCCTTTACCTGCTTTTCCTTCGTCGTGCGCCTGCCTTTCCTCTTGGGCTTGCGCTTCGGTTTCTTCCTTATGCTCTATCTTTTCCCAACAAGGATACATAAGGAAGGAGGTTACTCAACCATAATTATCCATTCAAATTCCACCAAGGAAGATCAAATTTCCAAATGGAGGAGTTACACAAGCCAATATACTTCCTTGGAATAGAAATAGAGGGGTTACATAAGGAGTCAAACAACCTATGAGCTGTCAAGGATAAAATAACCAGTGAGGGATCCCTTGTACAAGTGGGGGGTTGAAAACCCACTAAAGGGTCACATTCAACAAGTGGAACCCATCAAGCCAAGCATGAGGTGTCAAAATAAATCCAATGGCCAAAATAATCAATGTTTGGGTGACCATGAACTAATAAAGTCACCAAAGAATAAAAATGGACTAGGGTCGAAAACTTAGTCTAAAGGTTCTAAAGTGCTAGGAATGTCCCCATTCCGCCTCACACTGTGGATCAAGGCCTCCCGTACTTGTTTTGTGGTTCTTAGTTTGCCAATTGTTTTTATTAACTAATCATATACAAAAATAATAATAATGTCTCTTAGTCCTTAAAGACCCTTGTCCCAACACTTAGTGCCATAGTAATAAATAATTACAACATTTTACATATGTTATGGGCTTAAAATACGGGTTATTACACGACCTATATGACTATGTGGAAGGTTAGACAAGGTTCCTTATTCATTATAATTTGATAATGAGACAATCTTCTGATCTTCCAATTATGTAAAATAAAAAAAATACATTACATCACTTATTAAAAATAAATTTGATTGAGATGGCAAGCCAAGGAAGCATGGATGTTATAAATTTGATCCTCGTCGGCAGAGATGGTTATATCTTGCCCTAATTCATACTCGAATTCGAACGGGCTACTCAATAATCCTCCAATTGGATTTGCGTGTGTTTTATGATTGAAAACTGTAGAGATATTTTGATTTGCGATGGCTTCTTCATTGGGAATTCTTGAACAAACTAGTTGATTACCAACCCTTCCATCCGTCTGATTACAGTCGATATACGCTGGGACGCCCAAGTTTACATCAAATCTCAAATTAACATCATACTCATCCTAGGAATGTCCCCATTCCCCCTCACATTGTGGATCAAGGCCTCCTGTACTTGTTTTGTGGTTCTTAGTCTGCCAATTGTTTTTATTAACTAATCATATACAAAAATAATAATAATGTCTCTCAGTCCTTAAAGACCCTTGTCCCAACACTTAGTGCCATAGTAATAAATAATTACAACATTTTACATATGTTATGAGCTTAAAATACGGGTTATTACACGACCTATATGACCTATGTGGAAGGTTAGACAAGGTTCCTTATTCATTATAATTTGATAATGAGTTACGTTGTGATACTTTGTAGGGTATTGATAGTTAATGAGACTTCAACATAGTTATCTAAACCCAAAAAAATTCCTTGTATGAACTACGAGAACTGCGTACTCTATTACACCAACATAATTCCAATTTGAACACGAAATGTGAAATGCCAGTACCCAAAACATTCTATGTTCCCCCATATAAAAATCAAGTTGTTTTTCTTCATAAGAAAAATGTCGTACCTTAGAGGTGTTTTTCCCTTTCAGTTCCCGGAGTGTGCCCTAATGGGTAGGAAAAAAAAGTAATTGCTGGTTATATTATAAACATACATTTATGTACTGAAACCTCTTCATTAGGAAATTCTTTGTGGACTAACAATTTCGGTATTTTGAGTTAGGTTATCTTGAATTTATACCAATTTGATTTTCATGGTACTTATCATTGTTTTGGATGTGTTTTGAAATATTTTTTTGTATTTGCATATAATTGCACACTGATTTATTATTTAAGTACATACGTCAGTATGGTTTAATGAATAATTCTACTAAATAAGTAAAACTGGGTAATATGTGATATCTATTGTATTTAATTTGAAGAAATTTGCCATAAAAGAATTGCATTTTAGCATGCATTATTGTTATTTATGTTGAATAACTTTACATATTAAAAGAGGTAAGTATGGTTTAATGAATGAGTCTCTTACATAATTGAAATTTGGTAGTGATATGATATGATATCCATTTCCAAGGATACCAACATACAAGAGCATCAAACTTCTTTTAAGGTTGATTCTCTTGTAGGTTGGTATCCCCCTCCACTTTGTAAATTGGATATTTTCTTGTGTGCAATCAATGTCCTTTGTTGTTCTAATAAATGGTTTTTCATTTGATTTCTTTAGACCTAGTAGGGGCTAGAGGCGGGGCTATCCTCTATGCCCTCTTCTTTTTGTCACAGTGATGGAGAATCTAAGTACACTTTCCCATCAGGAAAAACTTAATGGTTCTTTTAGAGGGATTAGAATCAGAAGATCCATTTGGGTCACTCATCTTCTCTTTGTAGATGACATACTCATATTCTCTGATGCTCTAGAAGGGAGATAACAAAGTTAAAGGTTATCCTATATTTATTTTTTGAGGCCTCTGGTATGGTATTCAATGCTTGGAAATCTTATGTTTCCATAACGAATATAGATCTTGAAGTGATACACTACATAAGTACACAATTTGACTTCTAATAGGTGGATATTCAGTCTGGTGTTAAATATATGGGATTTAGTTTGAATTCTAATGACTATTTGAATAGAGATGAAACTAGTTAATAGGAAAAATTGAGAGTAGGATTAAGTTATGGTGCAACAAATGTATTTTCCGAGGAGGAAGATTGGTTTTGATTAAGTATTAGAAGCTACCCCTATATATTGGGTCTCTTTTGGTTATGTACCAATTGATATCTTGGATTATATCAAGAATATTCGTTTCAGTTTTATATGGCAAAGGAACTCAGATGATAATCCCCTCCATTGGATATCTCGGAGCAAAATCTCTCTCCCAAAGGACCTAGGAGGTTGGGATTTAAAAAATCCCATATAATTTGCTAAGTATTTAGTAGCTGAGGAGGTCTAGATGGTTGTCATGAAAGGTGAAGGCCTCTGGGTACAAGTTGTGCATCATAAATATATACATCCACTTACCATTGAGGAACGGTTCAAGTCCAGAGACAACTCCCGAGGAATGTTTCTATTGATTGGAAAGATATTATTGTGAATTTTGATGTGATAGGTGGCGGGATGGTTTGGAGGATGGGAGATGGTAATAGGATCAGGCTGGGACAAGATCCTTGGATAGGTAGATAAGGATATCATAGACTACATATAGCTATAGTGAATGATCTTAGATACCATGGCCTGGTGATGATGGAAAAAGTAGGGGATGCAACAAACACTACCCATTTTAGAGAATCCTGGTTACTCTGAATCTTGGTTATATAATCATAAGGGGGGAGGAATATCAACTTGTTCCTCCTTGGTAAGAATCAATCATTTCAAATTTCAACTTCCCATTAAAATCAAAATACTTTCTTTTGTTGTCTCTCTTTGATAAAGTTCTTGTATCGGAGAGTATGTTGAGAAGGTACTAGGTGGGCCCAAGTATATTTGTTTTGTGTAGAGTTCATAATGATACGATAGATCACATGTTCATCACGTTGACATATATCATCAAAATGTTGGAATATGCATATAAGGTAAATAATTCTCATTTCATTTGAATAGGTCAAAATTTGTCAGGGACTCTTCAACCATGAGTTCATAAAATAAATTTTAAAGAATTCTTACCTCTTCCTGTCATTTTCAATTGGGGTGTATAGGTATCTATAAATAAATCCATATTTTATGATGTATTCATTCCTCTTTCTATCACAGTTGATAAAGTCTTGGAAATCTTACATCATTTTTCGTTGGAGGCAAGTCCTCCAAAAGTCAGAAGGATTGAACAACAATTTATAGATGGATCTATTTTCTAGTCATATTTTAATGGTGTTTCCCAAGGAACACCTCCTTATGAAGGGTATGGATGCATATTACATATATTAAAATATCATTGGATAATTTTTTCAACTAGCATTGGTCACTGCACTAACAATAGAGCATAGATACTTGCATTGTCAAATGATGTATAGACGTTGTGAGTCCTCGAAGACTCAAAATTGGTGATTGGTTGGATGAATATCAAGAGACACCCAAAAATATCCTGTTGAGGCCTCTTTATGAGAACCTAATCCATATCGCTGGGTTATTTAAGAATATATCCTTGAAACACATTTTTAGAGAAAGGAATATGCAAGAAGACTGATTATCCAAGGAGGGATTGTGGCTGAGGGAAGGTACTTGGAAATGCTAGGAGATGGACAATGATATACTTTAGGAGATGGATTTTTGTCCTCTCCCAAGTTAAATCAAAACATGATCTATATTATGGATGGATAGTTCACACAGTTTGCTCTTGAAAAATACCTTTTGTGCACATATCTTTTTTGAAATATTTTATGAGTCATTGTTTGTAAGAGACCAGTAGATGTCTCATACTACAATTTACAAAAGTCATTTATGGTTCTTGAACAATGTAGTTTTGTTTCTATTGAAAAATATACGTCATATTTTCTGACGAAAAAAATGATATGATATCCATTGTTTTTAAAAAACCTATTTCCCTACATTTGAGGAAGATGAACTCTTAGTTAATTAAAAACAATTAAAATGTTACTCCAAAACTAAAAGAGTAGTTTAAGCTCCTAACCAGTTTCGATTACAAAGTAGATATACCATATAGTTCATTGTTAAAGCTACCTATAGAGGGATCATGTAAGTTTCAAACATCATATAACTTTTACTCCATACATAACATTAAGAAACCAAAACCGAGTTGTAGTGTTATCTGTTGTGTGGGAGGTAGGAGGAATATTTCTATGTTACAGTAACTTTATTATGATGATGATGGTTAAGAACATCCATTGAGACCAATTTGGTCTATCAAACCTTAAGAAAGGTAAGGGATTTTTTTTTTGGTTTAGAATTTCATTTATGTGCTTCAAAATCTTTAAGAGAAGTTGCTTCCTAAATCATCATAGTTTGATGATTTTAAATATTAGGAATATCAATATTGTAACAAATATTTCAAAATTGTGATCTAATGTGGGTGTACAAAGGACATTATAAGAGAAAGTGTTTTTCATCTTCAACCCTCTTAGTGTCAGAAAGATGAAAAATTCTTTCAAACCATGAAGTTCTAGGAACTGTCCAATGCCCCATCAATCTATGGAGCTTGCGAATTTATTTTCTTTTATTTTAGAAAAATTATGTTAATTTTCTTCTTTACAATAGTTAAAACAAAGATATATTTTTAATCTTCTAGATTGGTGTTGATCACCTCTTTATAGTATCTTAATTTTCTCTTATCACCTATTTCTTTATTACACCAAACTTTCTCCTTAAATTTAGATGTAATAATAGTTTTAAT
The DNA here is from genome assembly GCA_001517045.1 of Pseudotsuga menziesii. Taxonomy (NCBI): domain Eukaryota; kingdom Viridiplantae; phylum Streptophyta; class Pinopsida; order Pinales; family Pinaceae; genus Pseudotsuga; species Pseudotsuga menziesii. Next base: position 64,576 of record LPNX010300419.1, read on the forward strand.
GTTATCATTGCTCTACACAGTGATATCGTCCTTGACTCCCCAATGATTTTGCTAAGACAACATCATTATGCCAATCCTGCTTCAGAAGTAGGTGGTTTTGATTGGAGTTTGAAGCAATATTAAGAAGTCTCTTCTCTTCCATGTTGTTTATCTTGCTCTTGTAGATTAGGTACCTAGTTATAGCCATGATTTGAATGAGGGAGAGATTTGTTCCTATTAGGAGGATATGATAGCGTGTAGCCTTTAATTTTGAGATTATAAGTTATGAAACACTTTGGGATTTTCTCATATCTTTGTCCAAGTTTCTTTAGAAATTATACAACCTAAACTTCACAAATATAAGATGATATACATAATTATGAGAGTCTCAAACAAGAGTTTCTTTTTATCCTAAAGCCAAATATCCAATGATTTACAACTATTTTCAAGTCAATAATAAGCTTTCCACCCTCTATTATCTTTTTCTCAATACTATAGTCCAAGTTAAGGTTGTGATGAAGATCAATTATGAGATATTTGTATGAAGACACTTCCTAAAAAGTTGTTGTTTTCATATATGAAATAAGTGTAAGTTATCTTTTTGGATTTGATTATCATAAATTCTGTTTTTCAATGAATTAACAATCATACGAGCGATTATGAGGTATTTGTATGAAGTCATTTCCTACAAGTTGTTGTTTTCTTCCATGAAATAAGCATAAGTGATATTTTTGTATTTGATTATCATAACTTTTGTATGTTAGTGAATTAACAATCATATTCAAATTAGAGAAAAAATCCTTGATTAGTTTTAGTTTCTTGTCGAGATCAAAGGGAATCCTCACTATAAGAATGATATTATCTATGCAAAGAAGGATGATGACTATACTTGTTAGAGTCGTACAACACAATTTGCTTCTTCCAAACAACCCTATAACTTGTCAATGTATATGCCAAAAAGGGTAGAGGATAGAAGACAACCTTGCTTAACTCCTGTATTACAATGTTATTCCGACCATTTCTCAATGTTACTAAACTTGGTAATAATGTTCTTATACAACCCTATTGCAACAACTTTCAACTTGAAATGAACTTTCTCCTCTTCTAATCTATTCTAAATGTTAGTTTTGGGTTTTGTGTCAAATGCTTTTCCAAAGTAAACAAAGCAATAAAAGAGCTTGGTTTTATTATTGTGTTGATGTTAAGCATAACAAAATGGTCGATAGTTGAATGATAGCTCCTAAATCGAGTTAGACCTTAGCTCTTTTATCATGACTTTGTAGTTACATGTTGATATTCTTTCCATAATAATTCCACAACTTAACTAAAAAAAACTAATCACAATTTTCTTATAATTAAAACGTAAATACTTTCATTGCCACTTTTAAAAATAAATAAATAAATAAAGCTTGACTTAAAAAAACCCTACTTAACCATTAATATATTTATTTAAAATATTTTTAACATATATAAATCTTATGTGATTAAAACCGTTATTACAATACGGAAAAGTTCAACCTAATATGTTAAGACTCTAAATATTAGTGTAATATAGTGTCTTTTATCCATCATATATAGTGAAACCAATGACTCCAATTTGTCAATGTAATATATTTTTGTGATTTTAAAATTTCTATAAAATTTAACATATATAAATATTATAAAAATAGTTTAATTTTATAGTGTCTATTAATTTATATAGTTTAAATCGATGACTATATAAATACTATAAAAATAGAGTTTAAGTTTATAGGGTCTCTTAATATATAGTTGAAAACGATGACTCCAATTTGTCAATGTAATATTTATTTGTGATTTTAAAATTTCTATAAAATCTAATATATATAAATATTATAAAAAATAGTTCCAACATAAAATAAATTTAATTAGTCAAATATAATATTTTTGGGGATTTTAAAATTTCTTAACATATATAAATATTATAAAAAATAGTTTGAAAATAAATTATAGAATGTTTAGGCATAACATCTTATATACATCTTATAAAAAATAGTTTGAAAATAAAATATAGAATGTTTAGTGCATTTCGTATATAAATATAAGCGTAATATTTCGCCGTTCTTGTGACAGGTTGATTACAACAATACAAAAGTCAAAAATATTACAACAATACAAAAGTCAAATCGAAATTCTAAAATTTTAAAGATATTTTAAGAGTTAATGAAGTAGGCGCACGATTAAAGGCGTTAAGATATACTTTTATATGCCAAATTTGTATGAGACATCAGTATCTTGAATCATCCTGATGCCAACAAATCTCTAAACCGTATCATTAAAATCATATAAAACATCCAATTATATGAAAGTTATACTTTTAAGTGATCATTTTACATTTAAAATACTATCCAATTTTATATATTCAACCAATATAAAAGTGGCACATATTGGTTGAATATATGTTCATAGATTGTTAATCTCATAAGAACCTAGAGGGATTCATTACATCTTGATTGTCTCTTTCCTAAGTTGCTATATTCCTTTGTTAGTCTTGGTGAACCTACTGAGATTCATTAGAACTTGCTTGTCTCTTTCACAATTGGTTAGATTCCTCACATTTCACCTAATATATTAGTGTTTATATATATTATATATATTATTCTAAAATAGAATGATATGATTAGTGAATAGAATGAGTGATTAAAGTAAATTTAGGATTGAAAAAAAAAACAATATATATTTTGTGTTTATATAAATAAGTTAGAGAGATTGATATTGGATCAACATAGTGAGGATTATCATGTTATTGTAGATGATGTAACAATAAGGAGATATTGAAAAAAAGATGGATTAAATAATCTTATGATAAAGAGGCAATAATGACCATACAAGGGCTAAATAATGAATTGCAATAGCTACAACATGATAAGTTGTACTTATGTCACTTTACTCCTATAATGATGAAATATCATCTACCCTTTTAGTTATATTATGTCTACATTAAGGAACAACTATCTTCCTTCCACGTAAGAACCATTGCAGCTGGAAACTTCGATTAGGTTTTGGCCCCTAACCAATTCATCCAAGCTTTTTCTAGAAGTAATGAGGAGGAGGACCAAAACCTGCTATGTGAGTTTTACGTACACAACCTAATGACGGATGGGTATGACTATTAGGATACAAATCCTTATGTGGGAGATGTTCAACTTCATGCTTGATGGACCCCTAAAATGAAACATTATTTGGCCCATCTTAGTGATACCTAAGGATATAAAAATGATTGTCTGTGTGATTAATGATGAACTTATGATAATATTCCTTAAAGCCTGTGCATGTTTGTTGAATGAAAATCATGAAATTTGATTAGTAATGTTTGCTTAATTTGCTTATTCCTTTGATTTATTTGATGAGATAATAGGCTAAAATTTGTTAAATCATTCTTGAGTTGTGATGGAGTCACTAGGTGGAGGTTATTTAAAGCAAAGTGAATGAATAGCTTGGCAATTGATCGATAATGTTTACTTAATTTTCTTATTCCTTTGATTTATTTGATGAGATAATGGGATAATATTTGTCAAAGAATTCTTGAGTTGTGATGGAGTTATAGGTGGATTTTTTTGAAGCAAAGTGGAAGAGATCAAGTCACAACAACTAGCTATGTCTGCTTCAATGAGTTAACTAAACAAACCAAGACATGGTTGAGAAATTTAAGGGATTGTGTTCCTTCTTCATCCTCATGAGCTTCCAACACATGGAAGAGGATTAAGTGATCATCAAAATTCGAATTTACAAAGGCCAGGTTGAATTCCTAAAGTGGGGTCTATTCCATCAAACTTGCATGTTGATTTCTAGTTAGCTAGGAGTCAACTTGCACAAATCAAGGAGCATGGATAGTTTTGAGTGTTTAAGTATAAATAGTAGTTGGATCAGAGCATATGGAGTTCCTTATTTTATTATTATTCTTATCTTTTATCATTTGTATTCATCCCTTGTTGGTCAAGGAGAATTTGAATCAAGAGGTAGCGTGCGACCCTACTATTCATGGCAAAGGTTTAATAAAGAAGAGCTAGTTTTGTTTCAGGAACTTCCTTGGGTTGGTAGAGCTCAAGGAAAGGATTAAGAAACCCTAAGTTCCTTTTAATTCATTTATCTTAGTTTATGTCATTTTATTTCACATGTTTTTTCCCTTTAGTCTCTAACTCATGCTTTCTTGTATAAAACGTGTAGCTTGCTTATAGAAAGCCCATTTCTTGTAGAAATCATGTAGATTGCAATGTTAGCTATCTCTTCTTAGCATGTTTGTTTGATTTTCTTTATAGCAGTCAGGATGGTTGTTTAATGCCATGTTATTTACTTTATAAGCTTGAGTGAGATGTTCTTGGTTTAGTAGATGTTCACACCTTACATATTTTCAAAGTTGTGTAACTGTAGCTACTCTGGTTGTTGTTCTTGTTTACCGAAGAAATTGTAAAGGAATCCTCCTCCTCTTGTTCTTCTAACCTTGTGGGACAGGCCTACCTTTTCTTTCCCTTAGAGGAAGATAAGGAAATAGGGGTTAAGGATGAGAATTACCATCTTGCATTTTCTAGTTAGTTGTTACTTTGTATTTACTTTCCTTCATACTTTGTAATGCAAGTTATTCATTTTTCTTTTTCATATATAGTGCATGGTACCTCTTAAGTTTGTACAAACTCCTGGGTTAAAATTAGGTAAAGAGCCAAGGGATTCAATGCTTATGGTTGAAATTAGTTGCCCCATCACTTTTTGGTGTCGTTGTTGGGGAGGTACTAAAATTGTATTAGGAATAATTTTTTAAGATAATCAATTTGCATGCATTCATAAAATTTATATGTATCAAACCCCCATGTTTGTGGTGAATGTTGAGGAAAGAACTCATGGCCATAAAGATGTTAACGAAATTGTTGAAGAAAGGAGGACGAATTGCTACAAAGATTTTCGAATATACATGTTGTAAGCCAAGAGCTACAAACAGGGATAGATTTGCATCCTAATAAACCATTAAAGAAGGGATCCATGAGAAAATTATACAAGAAGAGTTTTTTCTTATCCATCTATCTGTGAATGCAAGAGAGATCAAAGATACATATTTTTCTCTCATCCAATGTATGCACACAAAGAAAATCAAATATTAATGGAGAAAACTTGATTGGGAGAAAATATTAAAGCCTGAGTTGAGGAACTTCTTTCATGCTTGCCACAAAACCCACTATGCATTCAACACAACAATGGACCAGTCTTAAAATAAATTCAGTATAATGAAAGAGAAAGGCTTCCAAATCCTTGCAATGAACAATAAATCTAAAGAGATCGTGACTACACTGAGTCTTGGTTTCAACCAATTATCAACCAACAATGGCACTCCAATATTCAACATTTATGGGTATCATATCCACTTGTGAATTTGGTCCCTCATATCATGGCATATACTAAGGAATATTTTTTAAACATGGATATGAGTTTACTTGAGATTCGTATACACAAGTGGATGCATTGGAAGTATTCCTACACTTAGAAGAGAGGTAATATTTTCCAAGCAAGGTATGATAGATAGATTTATTTTCATGAATAAAAAGAGAAGAAAAGGAAGAGAAGAATAAAAAAATTCCAATGGTGAAAACATCTCTGAGGAACCTAGGACATTCCTTTACTTGAAAACCTTCTTTGAGAAGGGTACATGTTTGAAGAAATAATGTATTACTCGTGGTGAAAACCAACAATGACACCATGAGGAAAAGAACTGTTGAAAAACAACAATGGCACCATATGGGCGAGCATTGGTGAAAACCAACAATGGCACCCTTGGTTTGAGAAAGAATGAAAAAGATGAAAACTTAAGAAATTTTGTACTTGGTACTCCTTCCTTCTGCTCTCATAGATCATTCATGCAAAGGAATATAGATTATATTTCATGAATTACAAAGCTATGGAGGATCAAAGCACATGCATGCAAGATGCATCAAGTGTTCAATCTCAGTTCCCAAGGATAAATAAAAAGCAAATTGTTTGAGCATCGAGAAGTATTAGGTTCTAGTGTCTTGGTGATTATTCCCAAATGCAAAGGATGAAATTTTTACAAGTAATAGACGACATGTTTCTCTATATCCCTAGATAATTTCATAAAAAAAGGATGAATTTAAGTGAGATATAAAATTCAATTACAACATTATACATAAAGCTTATAGATTTGAAGGAAGTTTTGACGTAGGTACTGTAGTTTTATCAAGGAAAATTTCAAGGGTGATATTTAGACCAAAGTTTTTTTTCGATATTTTTTTCAAATACATAGTTGCCCAAATTCAGTTTTTTCTAAATTGATTTGCCCAAATTTCATTTGATAATTGTTTTCCACTAAAAATCACCAAAAAATGTCCGAAATATATATATAAAGTCCTTAGAAATTAGGATATTTAAAAAAAATAGGAAAACATTTTATTGTTGCAAATTTAAAATCTAATAACATTCACCACAGTTTCTACACTTTAAGAAAATTATTGATCCTTAAGTTTTTCCCTTATTTTTATCATTACTCCCTCACAAATTGGAATCAATGTTTGAAAAGAATTGAGGGTGTAGAAGACATGTTTCACTATCTCCCCATATAATTTAATAAAAAAAGGACAAGTTTAAGAGGGTTAAACAATACAATTACAATAATTTACCGAAAGCATGTAGATTTGAACGAAGATTTGACATAGGTATGGTATTGTAATTATTTCTCCTTCATGAGTTGAAACCTAGGTCTAAAATATTTTCAAACTGTAGAGGACGTGTTCCTCTATATCTCCACAAACTTGCAGCATAAGATGATGAGTTTAAGGGGGTCAAAAAAATTCAATTATAGACCTTCATGGAACAAGCCAACAAAACAGAGCCATCAAGCAAATATGAAGGGTATTTTACTCTTCCAACTGCATGCATGCAAATTAAATCCCAATTTGAAGAGCTCATTTTCAATGTACCTACAAGTAACGAGTTTCAAGGTCAGATCATTCTTGCACATCTTAAACTATCATACTATTATCTTCATCCCCATCGAAAACCACACAATGCTATATTTTCTACACTTTTATTTTAGAATAAATAATGCAAAACTCCACTCAATCAACACTTGAGAAATCTATAACATAGTACCCATCTCTATTTCATTCCATCGTCCTTCACCTATCTGCTTCAATCATGTCTCCAACATTGATTATAGCAAGCCCAACTTTTATGCTCACTTACATCCATTATCTTCATTGTAATGCCAATGATTCGTCCTTCACATTAATAATTGTGGTTAATTTTTTTATTCTGGAAATTAGCAATGGTGAGAATAACTTGAACTACATAGTGTATGAAAATTCTTGCATGAAGAATGTGTGATATAGTCAAATGGAAATGAGAGGATTGATGAAAATACAATTGATATTACTTGTGACCATATAATGAAGGACTCTTACAATTGTGAAAGAAGTATATTCAACTCATGCTTCCATAAATAAATGAGAAGACTTTCTCACTAACCTTTTACATGCACTTGATGATTGGATTTAATAATTCATAGGAGGTAAATGACTTGTTTTACGGAACATATGGTAGACAATTAATGAGTTATAAGGATAACATTTGGAAAAAGATTATTTTCTTTCCCATATGCCCACTTTCATCTTCCCCTCTCGTGGAATCATAACGCCTCTATTGCTTTATACATAGCAAAATTGAATTATTATAGTATTTTCCAGCATAATATTTACATAACTTTAAATCGTCACAATAATCCTAACAAATGGTTTCTATGGATATTATGTTATATATGCACAACCACTCACTAGTCAGACCTTTTTGGCCTTGAGCTCTTCACTAGAAATGCTTAGTCACATATTTATATCATTTTACATAACCCGATTTAATACATCCTGAAGGTCAAAACTGGGGTATTATAGTGCTTTTGCACTTGGACTTGACCTCAAGGTGAGGAACATTATATATAACATTCCATATCTT
>LPNX010300419.1:72730-121381 GCA_001517045.1 Pseudotsuga menziesii
CATAATAATTGAAAACACAATGGAAGCAAATTTCTATCAACACATTCAACATGTTCATAATAATTCATAAACAAATGCATTGCAGAAGTATTACATAGAGAATACTTATCTTCAAAATGAGTTGTCCCGAAACTAGCTATGTCGCTACAATGTTCCACCCAACCATAGGCTAGTTGTTCTCATCAATCTCTGAGCACAACTGCCACCCCTGAGCTGGACATGATTTCCACAAGGAACTAGGGAACAACAAGCTCACAAATAGCCAAATAAATATCAAAATTCATCCAAGCCAATCTACAGTTGGGTTTATCAGGATGCTAAGGCAGTGGAAAGGTAGAATTGCTAAGCTAGTGAGCTCAACCACGGAGCAATGGACACCTACACAAGATCTATCTAGCTTGGCCTCCACAATACATACACACCCAACACAGGGAAGTATTCCCTTCATTGCTACACAATCCCTCGGGTCATACCTTCCCTTCAAGTGCTCTTCAGGGTGTGCATAGAAGATTAGCCAGCCCCTCTTGATCTCTTTGTGAGGTTCCTCTCTTCACTAGGTTTATCAAGCCAATTATGGGTCTCTTCCACTGCTAACTTCTTTCAGACCAAACCAGGGATGCACATAACAACAAAATACAAATGTTGGGTATGTAGAAAAAAGTTTGGAAACCAAAAACGAAATTTCAGATGGGGAAATCAACCTTGGGTGAGAAATTCGATTTCAAAAATGTTCTTGGGCACTATAGGAGCAAAAATGACCTCTCTAAACCCCCAAATCGTGAATCTCCCTTCTCATCCACTGTGCAACACCAAAACGGGTTTCGCATGCATGGAAAATGGAGTAAATTGCAGAAAAAAACAGGATGAAAATGCCCCAACTACTCCAATTGCATGAGGAAGAGAAACGCATGGGTGAATAATGGAATGGGAAGCAATTTCTGGGTGTTTTGCTTGCCCAATAAGAAAAAATTCATTTTTCAAAGACTATGGATCTCCCCAATACAAAATTGACTTCCATACTCTTCCATTCCCAAGGCATTAACTACCTCAACCAATTGCTGGAAGAAATAAATGATTGGGTGCATAAGACAAAATGGGTAGTTGAGAGTTTTATGGGTTCTCCCATTGACATTTGGCTCAACACTATTGGCTCAATAGTTTGAATAATGTCCCTCCCTATTGCATAGCTAGTTATGGGTATTTTATTAAATTGCATTTTTACATGATGTCTCAATTTACATTGTGCCTAGCTAGCACGAGAACCATAGGTATCGATTTTTACTTGCCGATACATAAAATGCTAAATCAATGGTGGGGCCTTGGCCTTTAGCTCCTCACCATGATTTAAATAACAATATTTACATCATATACGCTTTTAATGCAATAGGGGTCAAAATCGGGATATTACAAGGCCTAAGTAACTAAAACAAGAGGTCAAGGGTTCAGTTCCTAGGTCCGTCAAGGCTAGGCTCCTCCACCAGGGAGTTGATTCCTAGGGTTTAGGTGTCGATTGGGTGAAGCCTCTTTAGAAGGGCCCAAGCTTTCTAGCTGTGAAAAAAAAACTTCCAACAAAATTCCTATTAAATTTGAATTTTTTTAAAGTTAAATTTCTAAATTTTTTAATTTACTTAAAAAAATACAAATATAAAGCCATCATTTTTTTTCAAAAAAGCAGGTGATAATTTGCCATTGACATTTTGATGTATTAAAAAAACATTTGACATTTTGATGGCCAAAATACAAAAATATAAAGCCATCATTTTTTTTCAAAAATGCAAGTGATAATTTGCCATTGACATTTTGATGTATTAAAAAAACATTTGACATTTTGATGGCCAAAATACAAAAATATAAAGCCATCATTTTTTTTCAAAAATGCAAGTGATAATTTGCCATTAACATTTTGATGTATTAAAAAAACATTTGACATTTTGATGGCCAAAATACAAAAATATAAAGCCATCATTTTTTTCAAAAATGCAAGTGATAATTTGCCATTGACATTTTGATGTATTAAAAAAACATTTGACATTTTGATGGCCAAAATACAAAAATATAAAGCCATCATTTTTTAATACCCTGTGTACCTCTGACTCATGAATATGAATTCTTCATCGAATCCTACGTCTAACAACACTGTGTACTTCTGACTCATGAATATGAATTCTTCATCGAATATTACGTCTAACAACCTTTTACACGGTGGCCATTCAGATATAGACCACTTATGCATACCCCATCATCTAGTTGTCATAACTTTCAGTACATAGTCTAATGCAGACAACCGTTGCGGCTCTATTACTAGTCCTTCAAACTCATTGAGGAAGGTCGCAAAATTAGGCAAGCCCTCATATGTGGGTGACTCCCTCTACTGATTCTACACCCAACACACAGACCTGGTAATCCTGTCGCATCTCCTCGTAGAGACTTCATGGAGTTTATTTTTCCAGCTTTCCAATGCCTCTCCTGAATCTGATGTCCAGGGACTAGTACTCCTCCACTTAAGGTTTCCATCTATTGTAGGATGTATGTAATCATCTTTTAAGGTGATGAAATTATAGATATGGTATAGATAGTCACCCTTCCCTTCACTATTGACTAGTTCGACATATCTCTATCCCTCTAGTGTATCGATGGGAAACATTACCCTCATCTCGTCATCTTCGAATGAGAGAATCCTTTTCTTGAAGATTATAATGGTCTAATTAGCTATGGCCCAATCTATCCCCATAATTGTAGGAAATGGTTTTGTGTTGTCGACAATGTTAATGACTTCAAAGTCTGTGAATGTGCGCATCCCCTCAATGTCGATGGGGACTTGACTTATCCTACCAATTAGTAGGACCTTCACTTTATTTGAAAGCCTCAACTGGACAGTGGAATAGTCCAAGCATGCCTTTCCCATACTCTCCTAATTTTTTTGTTTCAGAATATTGGCATCTAAGCCGAGGTCTAGGATAATGTAATAAATGTCATAATCCCCGATCTGCGCAATCATTCTTAACTCGTGCCCCATTTTGAATTTCTTTTTGACATGGTTAACCTTCCTTCCAGGTTGCGACTCTATTGGGGTTTCTTCTATCGATTCTTCTAGTTCTGCAACAACATCTTTATCTTGAATTAGTGCTAAGAAACTTGAAAGAAACGACTTGAGATTACTAACATTTTTCAGAATCTGCTTCTGGAATAGCTGTTGAGATCTTTCAAGAATCTCCCAGACTTCAACTGAAGTCGACAGCTACTCTGGATCTACAAATTCTGGTCGCACATCCAAAATACTTTCTTCTATTTTTTGACATTGAATGGTACCTTCTTTTGTGTCGTGGGTCGCACCTGCAGTTGTTCTTGTGGTCTATCCGGATCAGCTCCAGTCGTAGCACTTTATCGTGTTACGACAACAACGCTTTTCTCTCTTGGCTCAGCAACAATTATATGAACATTAGGGTTAGGATTTGGGTTTGGATTCTGCGCGAGGTTAGGAGGAACCCCCACAGTCCGAGCTTGCCACTTTGCAATCAACTGGGGATAATGCTCAACATTATGTTCCTGCTCTTTGAAATTGAACATTCCTTTGCAGGTTCATGGAAATCTCTGGCATAATGGCCTGATTTTTCGTAGCTATAGCATACAACTTGACGTCTTCCTCTGCTAAATCCTCCTCCTCCTCTTCCTCTAAAATTTCCACCCCCCTTCCCTGAGGGTGTGGTTGCTATGGTGGGTACTGATTCTGCAGTGCATACTGATTCTACTGATATTGGGGATGATACTGATTTTGATACTGGTTTTGTGGGAAAGGATCAGGCTGATAGTGCATTTGCGCATGTTCATCCTAAGCCTACCTGTCATTCTTCATCAAGTAGGTGTCTTCTGTCTTTTCCTTAAGGAGCTTATATGCTCTACAATCCTTCTCATCATTCCCTACTAATTTGCAAAATTTATAGAAAATGTTGGCCAGGGTACTTACAATCTTCTACAAGTATAGGAAATCCTCATCGTGATTCCCCCTAGTCTGGAATATTTGGCACCAAGGTAGTATGTGGGTACTCAATGGGTTTGGCGCACCCGGTGAGATGTAGTTCATGTACAATGGAAAATTATCCTTGGTGTGTGCATCCGTTCGAAATATTGTGCACCACAAGTCCTCTTGGACTTCTTTTCCCTTCTTAATATCCTGAAGCTGTACTATCAGATTAGCCAATTGCAAATGAATCTGCATCATTTATGTGCCACCATCTCCAATCGATGAGGATTCCAACTTCATTGCTATTTCTAGTGCTTTCGTCTGTGACACAATATTGTGTTGCATCAAAGGAGATCGAATGTGTGGTAATAGCACAACAATAAACCACTCTTTAAGATGCACATTCGACATTTGCAAACTAACTTTGGCCATCAAAGTTTTAAATCGTTGATCGAAATCCCATACGGACTCTGTCGGTAATTGCTTAATCTCCTTGATCTCAGTGATGCACTTTGAATTATTTAAGTTTCCTGAACTCACAAATCATTGCAATTCAGATCTCATCAATGGTCTTCTGTGGGGTTTCTGCTAGTACCACAGAAAACTTCATAAACCAGTCTAACGTGTGACCTCGCAGAGTCATGATCATCTGCGCTTTTATTATGTCTACATTATGAACTTGGCGAACCATCCAAATAGCTTCTCAAAGGAACCAATGCTACTCTGGATCTTCTGCTCCATTCCCATTGGATGTGGGTAGTCTAATATATGCCCCAGACATTGATTTGGCATCAGGGATGTTCAATAAAAAATCTAATGAAGGTGGACTCTCTTGCATTCTAGTTGAAGTACTAGCACTATCAGTATTAATAGTTCTTTCAGGAGACGAGGCTCTAGAAATTTCCTCTGGCGATACTCTTGGTGTGGTGTACTTGCATCCAGATCTTGGTGTATCTACAGAATCTTTGGATTATTCTCATCCTTCAAAAATTGGGCTATAGTCTTCCTCTTCATCGCAATACCCTTCCTCTAGCCATGACTCAACTTCGTACTCACTCTCTTCGAACAAACTAGGAGTCCGTCTACCTCCTACTGTCTTTCTTCTTTTTCCTTACCGAACTCTCCTTCCACTCCTTAGGAATCTAGCTTCTAGTTCAAATTCTCTACTTCCTGGGAACATCTCAACTCACCATTTCCCATTTTCTTTACAAGTCATCCGCGACATATCCCCTCGATTCAAATACTCAACTACAAGATACCCTTCTCATAAACGAGTATCTTTATCCATGTACTTATAGATAACAAGTACCTTCTTTGAGGCCCTTGGAAAATATTTCTTTCGACCTCAATGTATGACATTATCATCTCTACTACAAACTCAATAATATACCCTTGCAAAATGTCGTTGACCTAAACATCAACAACTCTAGAGATGGGGTTACTTACACTGGTTAACTCGCGAACCAGCTGAGCACTCCACTCGACCGTTTCTCTTCTCTTGAAGCTTGTTTGTTGAGCAGCCAATATTGAAAACCACTCATGCAATACAATAGGAAACTTTGCAAAGAAGAAATCAGGAATATCAGAGTATATGTATCGGTCTAACCAATTTTTTGTGCTCAACCACAATATTGCGCTCTCTCCTTACACAAATTCTAACGTCTAAGAATCCATCCAATCCTCTATTTCCTTCTTTATTGGATGACACAACATTTACCTTGACTCAAACAATCAAGGGTTCTAACAACGTAACCATTTGTTGGCCTACTTTTCCCCACTCTCGCAACCCAGGTTCAACAAACCCACGAAACCAACAAAACACCCAAAGGCATCGTCTCGACGGAGCAAGCTCAGCTGGCAACACCTGCGAGGAAGGCATAGTATCACTTGATATATCTTAATGTGTAACTACCAGAACCATGTTTCCGCAGTCGATGAGGGATTACAGTCCCTTTTCACATGGCGAAGGCGCTCGACAGAGTCCACAAGATGGAGTCTTTTATGAGCTCAACAGTGGCACAATAGTGCGACACATCTGGCGTGTGACACAACCTTGTCCTTGACAACTTAACAACTGTGCGACGCAGTTGATTCCTTAATATTAAATGACAATGGAACAATAGTATTACAACTTAACAACTTTAAACATGAAATAATACATGATGCTTTGATGATGTTTAGTCATTCATTCATTCCCTGCCTTTTATCAATATTGTGGCATTCATTCAAGCAATAACAATAAATAATGCAAGATAATAAAACATTCAACATTAACCGTTAAACATTCAATGATTCACAATCAACATTCATATTTAGCGACACAAGAAGTAATGTGGAAACCCATCTGGGTAAAAACCACCAAGGTGCTCTTCATTTGGTCTGCGCACATAGTTACAGATATGTGGCTCAACAACCTTCTACTATCAGACTTGTCTCCGATCTCCTCAAAAACACTTCCACTATTATCAATTGAACTATGACCAACCCTTATACAAAATGAGTTCCTCTTATTTATAGATATTACAAGACCGTGCAGGCTCGACTGAGTATAGCTTAGTTATTACAGACAAAATTAGCCACAAAAACATCTTTCATGCATTTATTATAGGCCATACTAGCTGCAAAAGTGTCCTTCATTGAATTTATCATAGGCCATAACTAGCCGCAAAATGCGTCCTTTAGTCTTTCGTCGACTCAAACTCCTATGGTCTTCTGACCTGTCGCTTTCATGCCTTTACCATTCTACCTGCCAATCTTCCTTCGACTTTGGGTTTGCTTTTCCTCATCGCATCTTTCTTTGTTCTGCGCTTTCTTTTCTTCCTTTACTTGCTTTTCCTCCATCGTGTGCCTGCCTTTCCTCTTGCACTTGCGCTTCGATTTCTTCCTTGTGCTCTATCCTGGCCCAACAAGGATACATAAGTAAGGAGGTTACTCAACCATAATTATCCATTCAAATTCCACTAAGAAAGATCAAATTTGCAAGAGGAGGAGTTACACAAGCCAATATACTTTCCTGGAATAGAAATAGAGGGGTTACACAAGGAGTCAAACAACCTATGAGGTGTCAAGGATAAAATAACCAGTGAGGGATCCCTTGTACAAGTGGGGGGTTGAAAACCCACTAAAGGGTCACATTCAACAAGTGGAACCCATCAAGCTAAGCATGAGGTGTCAAAATAAATCCAATGGCCAAAATAATCAATGTTTGGGTGACCATGAACTAATAAAGTCACCAAAGAAAAAAATGCACCAGGGTCAAAAACTTAGTCTAAAGGTTCTAAAGTGTTGGGAATGTCCCCATTCCCACTCACACTGTGGATCAAGGCCTCCCGTACTTGTTTTTTGGTTCTTAGTCTGCCAATTGTTTTTATTAATTAATCATATACAAAAATAATAATAATGTCTCTCGGTCCTTAAAGACCCTTGTCCCAACACTTAATTCCATAGTAATAAATAATTACAACATTTTACATATGTTATGGGCTTAATATACGGGTTATTACATGACTTATATGACCTATGTGGAAGGTTAGACAAGGTTCCTTATTCGTTATAATTTGATAATGAGTTACGTTGTGATACTTTGTAGGGTATTGATAGTTAATGAGACTTCAACATAGTTATCTAAACCCAAAAAAATTCCTTGTATGAACTACAAGAATTGCGTATTCTATTACACCAAAATAATTCCACTTTGCACAAGAAATGTGAAATGCAACTACCCAAAACATTCTATGTTCCCCCATATAAAAATCAAGTTGTTTTTCTTCATAAGAAAAATGTCATACCTTAAAGGTGTTTTTCCCTTTCACTTCCCGGAGTGTGCCCTAATGGGTAGGAAAAAAAAGTAATTGTTGGTTATATTATAAACATACATTTATGTACTGAAACCTCTTCATTAGGAAATTCTTTATAGACTAACAATTTTGGTATTTTGAGTTAGGTTATCTTGATTTTATACCAATTTAATTTTCATGGTACTTATCATTGTTTTGGATGTGTTTTGAAATATTTTTTTGTATTTGCATATAATTGCACACTGATTTACAAAATTGGGTTTATTTAAGTACATACATTAGTATGGTTTTATGAATAATTCTACTAAAGTAATATATGATATCTATTGTATTTAATTTGAAGAAATTTGCCATAAAAGAATTGCATTTTAGCTTGTATTATTGTTATTTATGCTGAATAACTTTGCATATTAAAAGAGGTAAGTATGGTTTAATGAATGAGTCTCTTATATAATTGAAATTTGGTAGTGATATGATATGATATCCATTTCCAAGGATACCAACATACAAGAGAATCAAACTTCTTTTAAGGTTGATTCTCTTGCAGGTTGGTATCCCCCTCCAGTTTGTAAATTGGATATTTTCTTGTGTGCAATCAATGTCCTTTGTTGTTCTAATAAATGTTTTCTAATTTGATTTCTTTAGACTTAATATGGGCTAGAGGCGGGGCTATCGTCTATCCCCTCTTGTTTTTGTCACGATGATGGATAGTCTAAGTACACTTTCCCATTAGGAAAAACTTAATGGTTCTTTTAGAGGGATTAGAATCAGAAGATCCATTTGGGTCACTCATATTCTCTTTGTAGATGACATACTCATATTCTCTGATGCTCTAGAAGGGAAATCACAAAGTTAAAGGTTATCCTATATTTATTTTTTGAGGCCTCTGGTATGGTATTTAATGCTAGGAAATCTTATGTTTCCATGATGAATATAGATCTTCAAGTGATACACTACATAAGTACACAATTTGACTTCTCATAGGTGGATATTCATTCTAGTGTTAAATATATGGGATTTAGTTTGAATTCAAATGATTATTTGAATAGAGATGAAATTAGTTAATAGGAAAAATTGAGAGTAGGATTACGTTATGGTGCAACAAATGTATTTTCCGAGGAGGAAGATTGGTTTTGATTAAGTATTAGAAGCTATCCCTATATATTGGGTCTCTTTTGGTTATGTACCAATTGATATCTTGGACTAGATCAAGAATATTCATTTCAGTTTTATATGGCAAAGGAACTCAGATGATAATCCCCTCCACTGGATAGCTCGGAGCAAAATATCTCTCCCAAAGGACCTAGGAGGTTGGGAGTTAAAAAATACCATATAATTTGCTAAGTATTTAGTAGCTAAGGTGGTATAGATGGTTCTCATGAAAGGTGAAGGCCCCTGGGTACAAGTTGTGCATCATAAAATATATACATCCACTTACCATTGAGGAACGGTTCAAGTCCAGAGATAACACCCTAGGAATGTTTCTATTGATTGGAAATATATTATTGTGGATTTTGATATGATAGGTGACAGGATGATTTGGAGGATAGGAGATGGTAATAGGACAGGATGGGACAAGATCCTTGGATAGGTAGATAAAGAGATCATAGACTACATATAGCTATAGTGAATGATCTTAGATACCATGGCTTGGTGATGATGTAAAAAGTAGGGGATGCAACAAACACTACCCCTTTTAGAGAATCCTGGTTTCTTTCAAAAGGAATAGGCTTTGAGGACAAGGAAAATAATTTGTGGGATGGATATGTTAAGGCTCTACATTCCATCTAAGTAAGACCGGTCAACATGAATGATGACATAGTATGGTTGAGAATCCAGTGAGAGGTGATTATACTATGAATCTTGGTTATATAATCATAAGGGAGGAGGAATATCAACTTGTTCCTCCTTGGTAAGAATCAATCATTTCAAATTTCAACTTCCCATTAAAATCAAAATACTTTCTTTTGTTGTCTCTCTTTGATAAAGTTATTGTATCGAAGAGTATGTTGAGAAGGTACTAGGTGGGCCCAAGTATATTTTTTTTGTGTAGAGTTCATAATGATATGATAGATCACATGTTCATCGCCTTGACATATATCATCAAAATGTTGGAATATGCATATAAGGTAAATAGTTCTCATTTCATTTGGATAGGTTAAAATTTGTCAGGGACTCTTCAAGCATGAGTTCATAACATAAATTTTAAAGAATTCTTACCTCTTCCTGTCATTTTCAATTGGGGTGTATAGGTATCTATAAATAAATCCATATTTTCTGATGTCTCCATTCCTCTTTCTATCACAGCTGAAATTAAAATATTAAAATATCATTGGATAAATTTTTCAGCTAGCATTGGTCCCTGCACTAACAATAGAGCATAGATACTTGCATTGTCAAATGATGTATAGACGTTGTGAGTCCTCAGAGACTCAAAATTGGTGACTGATTGGATGAAAATCAAGAGACACCCAAAAAATCATGTTGAGGCTTCTTTATGAGAACCTAATCCATATAGTTGGGTTATTTAAGAATATATCCTTGAAACACATTTTTAGAGAAAGGAATATGTAGGAAGACAAATTATCTAAGGAGGGATTGCAGCTAAGGGAAGGTACTTGGAAATGCTAGGAGATGGACAATGATATACTTTAGGAGATGGATTTTGGTCCCCTCCCAAGTTAAATCAAAACATGATCTATATTATGGATGGATAGTTCACACAGTTTGAGGCCAAAAAATATATGTTTTTATTATGTACATCTATTTCTCTTGAAAAATACCTTTTGTGCACATATATTTTTTGAAATATTTTATGAGTCACTGTTTGTAAGAGACCAGTAGATGTCTCATACTACAATTTACAAAAGTCATTTATGGTTCTTGAACAATGTAGTTTTGTTTCTATTGAAAAATCTATGCCATATTTTCTGACAAAAAAAATGATATGATATCCATTGTTTTTTAAAAACATATTTCCCTACAATTGAGGAAGATGAACTCTTAGTTAATTAAAAACAATTTAAATCTTACTCCAAAACTAAAAGAGTAGATTAAGCTCCTAACCAGTTTTGATTACAAAGTAGATATACCATATAGTTCATTATTAAATCTACCTATAGAGGGATCATGTGCTTTCAAACATCATATAACTTTTACTCCATACATACCATTAAGAAACCAAAACTGAGTTGTAGTGTTATCTGTTGCGTGGGAGGTAGGAGGCATATTTCTATGTTACAGTAACTTTATTACGATGATGATGGTTAAGAACATCCATTGAGACCAATTTGGTCTATCAAACCTTAAGAAAGGTAAGGGATTATTTTTTTTGGTTTATAATTTCATTTATGTGCTTCAAAAGCTTTAAGAGAAGTCGCTTCCTAAATCATCATAGTTTGATGATTTTAAATATTAGGAATATCAATATTGTAACAAATATTTTGAAATTGTGATCTAATGTGGGTGTGCAAAGGACATTAGAAGAGAAATTGTTTTTCATCTTCAACCCTCTTAGTGTCAAAAAGATGAAAAATTCTTTCAAACCACGAAGTTCTAGGAATTGTCCAATGCCCCATCAATCTATGGAGCTTGTGAATTTATTTTCTTTTATTTTAGAAAAATTATGTATATTTTCTTCTTTACAATAGTTAAAACAAAGATATATTTTTAATCTTCTAGATTGGGGTTGATCACCTCTTTATAGTATCTTAATTTTCTCTTATCACCTATTTCTTTATTACACCAAACTTTCTCCTTAAATTTAGATGTAATAATAGTTTTAATGTTATCATTGCTCTACACAATGATATCGTCCTTGACTCCCCAATGATTTTGCTAAGACAACATCATTATGCCAATCTTGCTTGAGAAGTAGGTGGTTTTGATTGGAATTTGAAGCAATATTAAGAAGTCTCTTCTCTTCCATGTTGTTTATCTTGCTCTTGTAGATTAGGTACCTAGTTATAGCCATGATTTGAATGAGGGAGAGATGTGTTCCTATTAGGAGGATATGATAGCGTGTAGCCTTTAATTTTGAGATTATAAGTTATGAAACACTTTGGGATTTTCTCATATCTTTGTCCAAGTTTCTTTAGAAATTCTACAACCCAAACTTCACAAATATAAGATGATATACATAATTATGAGAGTCTCAAAGAAGAGTCTCTTCTTATCTTAGAGCCAAATATCCAATGATTTACAACTATTTTCAAGTCAATAATAATCTTTCCACCCTCTATTATCTTTTTCTCAATACTATAGTCCAAGTTAAGGTTGTGATGAAGATCAATTATGAGATATTGTATGAAGACACTTCCTAAAAAGTTGTTGTTTTCATATATGAAATAAGTGTAAGTTATCTTTTTGGATTTGATTATCATAAATTTTGTTTGTCAGTGAATTAACAATCATACGATCGATTATGAGATATTTGTATGAAGTCATTTCCTACAAGTTGTTGTTTTCTTCCATGAAATAAGCATAAGTGATATTTTTGTATTTGATTATCATAGCTTTTGTATGTTAGTGAATTAACAATCATATTTAAATTAGAGAAAAAATCCTTGATTAGTTTTAGTTTCTTGTCAAGATCAAAGGGAATCCTCACTATAAGAATGATATTATCTATGCAAAGAAGAAGGATGATGACTATATTTGTTAGAGTCGTACAACACAGTTTGCTTCTTCCAAACAACCCTATAACTTGTCAATGTATATGCCAAAAAGGGTAGAGGATAGAAGACAACCTTGCTTAACTCTTGTATTACAATGTTATTCCGACCATTTCTCAATGTTACTAAACTTGGTAATAATGTTCTCATACAACCCTATTGCAACAACTTTCAACTTGAAATGAACTTTCTCCTCTTCTAATCTATTCTAAATGTTAGTTTTGGGTTTTGTGTCAAATGCTTTTCCAAAGTAAACAAAGCAATAAAAGAGCTTGGTTTTATTATTGTGTTGATGTTAAGCATAACAAAATGGTCGATAGTTGAATGATAGCTCCTAAATCGAGTTAAACCTTAGCTCTTTTATCATGACTTTGTAATTACATGTTGATATTCTTTCCATAATAATTCCACAACTTAGCTAAAAAAAACTAATCACAATTTTCTTATAATTAAAACGTAAATACTTTCATTGCCACTTTTAAAAATAAATAAATAAATAAAGCTTGACTTAAGAAACCCCTACTTAACCATTAATATATTTACTTAAAATATTTTTAACATATATAAATCTTATGTGATTTTAACCATTAATATATTTATTTAAAATATTTTTAACATATATAAATCTTATGTGTTTTTATGAGGTATTACAATACGGAAAAGTTCAACCTAATATGTTAAGAGTCTAAATATTAGTGTAATATAGTGTCTTTTATCCATCAGATATCTAGTTGAAACCAATGACTCCAATTTGTCAATGTAACATATTTTTGTGATTTTAAAATTTCTATAAAATTTAACATATATAAATATTATAAAATAGTTTAATTTTATAGTGTCTATTAATTTATATAGTTTAATTTTATAGTGTCTATTAATTTATATAGTGTCTATTAATTTATATAGTTTAAATCGATGACTATATAAATACTATAAAAATAGAGTTTAAGTTTATAGGGTCTCTTAATACATAGTTGAAAACGATGACTCCAATTTGTCAATGTAATATTCATTTGTGATTTTATAAAATCTAATATATAAATATTATTAAAAATAGTTCCAAAATAAAATAAATTTAATTAGTCAAATATAATATTTTTGGGGATTTTAAAATTTCTTAACATATATAAATATTATAAAAAATAGTTTGAAAATAAATTATAGAATGTTTAGGCATAACATATATATACATCTTATAAAAAATAGTTTGAAAATAAAATTTAGAATGTTTAGTGCATTTCGTATATAAATATAAGCGTAATATTTCGCCGTTCTTGTGATAGGTTGATTACAACAATACAAAAGTCAAATAGAAAATTCTAAAATTTTAAAGATATTTTAAGAGTTAATGAAGTAGGCGCACGATTAAAGGCGTTAAGATATACTTTTATATGCCAAATTTGTATGAGACATCAGTATCTTGAATCATCCTGATGCCAACAAATCTCTAAACCGTATCAGTAAAATCATATAAAACATCCAATTATATGAAAGTTATACTTTTAAGTGATCATTTTACATTTAAAATACTATCCAATTTTATATATTCAACCAATATAAAAGTGGCACATATTGGTTGAATATATGTTCATAGATTGTTAATCTCATAAGAACCTAAAGGGATTCATTACAACTTGATTATCTCTTTCCTAAGTTGCTATATTCCTTTGTTAGTCTTAGTGAACCTACTGAGATTCATTAGAACCTGCTTGTCTCTTTCACAATTGGTTAGATTCCTCACATTTCACCTAGTTGGATACAATACTATATTCACCTAATTTGTTTTTGGAAATTTTGACTCGAAATATCTTCTAAGATTACTTCTAAAGATGATAGGATTGTTCTCCAAGCATAATAAAATGATAGAAGCAAAATTATATATATATATATATATTCTAAATATGATAGGGTTACTTTTAAAATAGAATGAATGATTAGTGAATAGAATGAGTGATTAAAGTAAATTTAGGATTGAAAAAAAAAACAATATGTATTTTGTGTTTATATAAATAAGTTAGAGAGATTGATATTGGATCAACATAGTGAGGATTATCATGTTATTGTAGATGATGTAACAATAAGGAGATATTGAAAAAAATATGGATTAAATAATCTTATGATAAAGAGGCAATAATGACCATAGAAGGGCTAAATAATGAATTGCAATAGCTACAACATGATAAGTTGTACTTATGTCACTTTACTCCTATAATGATGAAATATCATCAACCCTTTTAGTTATATTATGTCTACATTAAGGAACAACTAGCTTCCTTCCACGTAAGAACCGTTGCAGCTGGAAACTTCAATTAGGTTTTGGCCCCTAACCAATTCATCCAAGCTTTTTCAAGAAGTAATGAGGAGGACCAAAACTTGCTATGTGAGTTTTACGTACACAACCTAATGATGGATGGGTATGACTATTAGGATACAAATCCTTATGTGGGAGATGTTCAACTTCATGCTTGATGGACCCCTAAAATGAAACATTATTTGGCCCATCTTAGTGATACCTAAGGATATAAAAATGATTGTCTGTGTGATTAATGATGAATTTATGATAAAATTCCTTAAAGCCTATGCATGTTTGTTGAATGAATATCATGACATTTGATTAGTAATGTTTACTTAATTTGCTTATTCCTTCGATTTATTTGATGAGATAATAGGCTAACATTTGTTAAATCATTCTTGAGTTTTGATGGAGTCAGTAGGTGGAGGTTATTTAAAGCAAAGTGAATGAATAGCTTGGCAATTGATCGATAATGTTTACTTAATTTTCTTATTCCTTTGATTTATTTGATGAGATAATGGGATAATATTTGTCAAAGAACTCTTGAGTTGTGATGGAGTTATAGGTGAATTTTTTTGAAGCAAAGTGGAAGAGATCAAGTCACAACAACTAGCTCTGTCTGCTTCAATGAGTTAACTAAACAAACCAAGACATGGTTGAGAAATTTAAGGGATTGTGTTCCTTCTTCATCCTCATGAGCTTCCAACACATGGAAGAGGATTAAGTGATCATCAAAATTCGAATTTACAAAGGCCAGGTTGAATTCCTAAAGCGGGGTCTATTCCATCAAACTTGCATGTTGATTTCTAGTTAGCTAGGAGTCAACTTGCACAAATCAAGGAGCATGGATAGTTTTGAGTGTTTAAGTATAAATAGTAGTTGGATCAGAGCATATGGAGTTCCTTATTTTATTATTATTCTTATCTTTTATCATTTGTATTCATCCCTTGTTGGTCAAGGAGAATTTGAATCAAGAGGTAGCGTGCGACCCTACTATTCATGGAAAAGGTTTACTAAAGAAGAGCTAGTTTTGTTTCAGGAACTTCCTTGGGTTGGTAGAGCTCAAGGAAAGGATTAAGAAACCCTAAGTTCCTTTTAATTCATTTATCTTAGTTTATGTCATTTTATTTCACATGTTTTTTCCCTTTAGTCTCTAACTTATGCTTTCTTGTATAAAACGTGTAGCTTGCTTATAGAAAGCCCATTTCTTGTAGAAATCATGAGATTGCAATGTTAGCTATCTCTTCTTAGCATGTTTTTTTTATTTTCTTTATAGCAGCCGGGATGGTTGTTTAATGCCATGTTATTTACTTTATAAGCTTGAATGAGATGTTCTTGGTTTAGTAGATGTTCACACCTTACATATTTTCAAAGTTGTGTAACTGTAGCTACTCTGGTTGTTGTTCTTGTTTACTGAAGAAATTGTAAATGAATCCTCCTCCTCTTGTTCTTCTAACCTTGTGGGACAGACCTACCTTTTCTTTCCCTTAGAGGAAGATAAGGAAATAGGGGTTAAGGATGAGAATTACCATCTTGCATTTTCTAGTTAGTTGTTACTTTGTATTTACTTTCCTTCATACTTTGTAATGCAAGTTATTCATTTTGCTTTTTCATATATAGTGCATGGTACCTCTTAAGTTTGTACAAACTCCTGGGTTAAAATTAGGTAAAGAGCCAAGGGATCCAATGCTTATGGTTGAAATTAGTTGCCCCGTCACTTTTTGGTGTCGTTGTTGGGGAGGTACTAAAATTGTATTAGGAATAATTTTTTAAGATAATCAATTTGCATGCATTCATAAAATTTATATGTATCAAACCCCCATGTTTGTGGTGTATGTTGAGGAAAGAACTCATGGCCATAAAGATGTTAACGAAATTGTTGAAGAAAGGAGGACGAATTGCTACAAAGATTTTCGAATATACATGTTGTAAGCCAAGAGCTACAAACAGGGATAGATTTGCATCCTAATAAACCATTAAAGAAGGGATCCATGAGAAAATTATACAAGAAGAGTTTTTTCTTATCCATCTATCTGTGAATGGAAGAGAGATCAAAGATACATATTTTTCTCTCATCCAATGTATGCACACAAAGAAAATCAAATATTAATGGAGAAAACTTGATTGGGAGAAAATATTAAAGCCTGAGTTGAGGAACTTCTTTCATGCTTGCCACAAAACCCACTATGCATTCAACACAACAATGGACCAGTCTTAAAATAAATTCAATGCATGAAAGAGAAAGGCTTCCAAATCTTTGCAATGAACAATAAATCTAAAGAGATCGTGACTACACTAAGTCTTGGTTTCAACCAATTATCAACCAACAATGGCACTCCAATATTCAACATTTATGGGTATCATATCCACTTGTGAAGTTGGTCCCTCATATCATGGCATATACTAAGGTATATTTTTAAAACATGGATATGAGTTTACTTGAGATTCGTATACACAAGTGGATGCATTGGAAGTATTCCTACACTTAGAAGAGAGGTAATATTTTCCAAGCAAGGTATGATAGATAGATTTATTTTCATGAATAAAAAGAGAAGAAAAGGAAGAGAAGAATAAAAAAATTCCAATGGTGAAAACATCTCTGAGGAATCTAGGACATTCCTTTACTTGAAAACCTTCTTTGAGAAGGGTACATGTTTGAAGAAATAATGTATTACTCGTGGTGAAAACCAACAATGACACCATGAGGAAAAGAACTACTGAAAAACAACAATGGCACCATATGGGTGAGCATTGGTGAAAACCAACAATGGCACCCTTGGTCTGAGAAAGAATGAAAAAGATGAAAACTTAAGAAATTTTGTACTTGGTACTCCTTCCTTCTGCTCTCATAGATCATTCATGCAAAGGAATATAGATTATATTTCATGAATTACAAAGCTATGGAGGATAAAAGCACATGCATGCAAGATGCATCAAGTGTTCAATCTCAGTTCCCAAGGATAAATAAAAAGCAAATTGTTTGAGCATCGAGAAGTATTAGGTTCTAGTGTCTTGGTGATTATTCCCAAATGCAAAGGATGAAATTTTTACAAGTAATAGACGACATGTTTCTCTATATCCCTAGATAATTTCATAAAAAAAGGATGAATTTAAGTGAGATATAAAATTCAATTACAACATTATACATAAAGCTTATAGATTTGAAGGAAGTTTTGACGTAGGTACTGTAGTTTTATCAAGGAAAATTTCAAGGGTGATATTTAGACCAAAGTTTTTTTTCGATATTTTTTTCAAATAAATAGTTGCCCAAATTCAGTTTTTTCTAAATTGATTTGCCCAAATTTCATTTGATAATTGTTTTCCACTAAAAATCGCCAAAAATTGTCCAAAAATATATATAAAGTCCTTAGAAATTAGGATATTTAAAAAAAATAGGAAAACATTTTATTGTTGCAAATTTAAAATCTAATAACATTCACCACAGTTTCTACACTTTAAGAAAATTATTGATCCTTAAGTTTTTCCCTTATTTTTATCATTACTCCCTCACAAATTGGAATCAATGTCTGAAAAGAATTGAGGGTGTAGAAGACATGTTTCACTATCTCCCCATATAATTTAATAAAAAAAGGACAAGTTTAAGAGGGTTAAATAATACAATTACAATAATTTACCGAAAGCATGTAGATTTGAACGAAGATTTGACATAGGTACGGTATTGTAATTATTTCTCCTTCATGAGTTGAAACCTAGGTCTAAAATATTTTCAAACTGTAGAGGATGTGTTCCTCTATATATCCACAAACTTGCAGCATAAGATGATGAGTTTAAGGGGGTCAAAAAAATTCAATTACAGACCTTCATGGAACAAGCCAACAAAACAGAGCCATCAAGCAAATATGAAGGGTATTTTACTCTTCCAACTGCATGCATGCAAATTAAATCCCAATTTGAAGAGCTCATTTTCAATGTACCTACAAGTAACGAATTTCAAGGTCAGATCATTCTTGCACATCTTAAACTATCATACTATTATCTTCATCCCCATCGAAAACCACACAATGCTCTATTTTCTGCACTTTTATTTTAGAATAAATAATGCAAAACTCCACTCAATCACCACTTGAGAAATCTATAACATAGTACCCATCTCTATTTCATTCCATCGTCCTTCACCTATCTGCTTCAATCATGTCTCCAACATTGATTATAGCAAGTCCAACTTTTATGCTCACTTACATCCATTATCTTCATTGTAATGCCAATGATTTGTCCTTCACATTAATAATTGTGGTTAATTTTTTTATTCTGGAAATTGGCAATGGTGAGAATAACTTGAACTACATAGTGTATGAAAATTCTTGCATGAAGAATGTGTGATATAGTCAAATGGAAATGAGAGGATTGATGAAAATACAATTGATATTACTTGTGACCATATAATGAAGGACTCTTACAATTGTGAAAGAAGTATATTCAACTCATGCTTCCATAAATAAATGAGAAGACTTTCTCACTAACCTTTTACATGCACTTGATGATTGGATTTAATAATTCATAGGAGGTAAATGACTTGTTTTACGAAACATATGGTAGACAATTAATGAGTTATAAGGATAACATTTGGAAAAATATTATTTGCTTTCCCATATGCACACTTTCATCTTCCCCTCTCATGGAATCATAACGCCTCTAGTGCTCTATACATAGCAAAATTGAATTATTATAGTATTTTCTAGCATAATATTTACATAACTTTAAATCGTCACAATAATCCTAACAAATGGTTTCTATGGATATTATGTTATATATGCATAACCACTCACTAGTCAAACCTTTTTGGCCTTGAGCTCTTCACTAGAAATGCTTAGTCGCATATTTACATCATTTTACATAACCAGATTTAATACATCCTGAAGGTCAAAACTGGGGTATTATAGTGCTTTTGCACTTGGACTTGACCTCAAGGTGAGGAACATTATATATAACATTCCATATCTTCTTGAAATGAGTTAAAATGCCTAAGAACAATGATTAATAGTCAAAATTCTCGTCAACCAAATAGAACTATAACTTCCAAAAATAAATCTTGACATCTAGCTCAAGGTGATTGGTCCTGTCATGTCCCCTCCCCTCCTCTCTTGACAAGGAGAGGACACGACTCACTATTGTTGTCTATCAAACCGAGCAATCTAGCCCCATGAACATAATCAAAGATGCATTGAAAATAAAAACATATGCAGATGCATAATAATTGAAAACACAATGGAAGCAAATTTCTATCAACACATTCAACATGTTCATAATAATTCATAAACAAATGCATTGCATAAGTATTACATAGAGAATACTTATCTTCAAAATGAGTTGTCCCGCAACTAGCTATGTCGCTACAACGTTCCACCCAACCATAGGCTAGTTGTTCTCATCAATCTCTCAGCACAACTGCCACCCCTGAGCTAGACATGATTTCCACAAGGAACTAGGGAACAACAGGCTCACAAATAGCCAAATAAATATCAAAATTCATCCAAGCCAATCTACAGTTGGGTTTATCAGGATGCTAAGGCAGTGGAAAGGTAGAATTGCTAAGCTAGTGAGCTCAACCACGGAGCTATGGACACCTACACAAGATCTATCTAGCTTGGCCTCCACAATACATACACACCCAACACATGGAAGTATTCCCTTCACTGCTACACAATCCCTCAAGTCATACCTTCCCTTCAAGTGCTCTTCAGGGTGTGCATAGAAGATTAGCCAGCCCCTCTTGATCTCTTTGTGAGGTTCCTCTCTTCACTAGGCTTATCAAGCCAATTATGGGTCTCTTCCACTCCTAACTTCTTTTAGACCAAACCAGGGATGCACATAACAACAAAATACAAATGTTGGGTATGTAGAAAAAAGTTTGGAAACCAAAAACGAAATTTCAGATGGGGAAATCAACCCTGGGTGAGAAATTCGATTTCAGAAACGTTCTTGGGCACTATAAGAGCAAAAATGACCTCTCTAAACCCCCAAATCGTGAATCTCCCTTCTCATCCACTGTGCAACACCAAAACGGGTTTCGCATGCATGGAAAATGGAGGAAATTGCAGAAAAAAACAGGATGAAAATGCCCCAACTGCTCCAGTTGCATGAGGAAGAGAAACACATGGGTGAATAATGGAATGGGAAGCAATTTCTGGGTGTTTTGCTTGCCCAATAAGAAAAAATTCGTTTTTCAAATACTATGGATCTCCCCAATACAAAATTGACTTCCATACTCTTCCATTCCCAAGGCATTAACTACCTCGACCAATTGCTGGAAGAAATAAATGATTGGGTGCATAAGACAAAATGGGTAGTTGAGAGTTTTATGGGTTCTCCCATTGACATTTGGCTCAACACTATTGGCTCAATAGTTTGAATAATGTCCCTCCCTATTCCTTGTGAAATCATACCCCCATCTCTTGTTGCATTGCATAGCTAGTTATGGCTATTTTATTAAATTGCATTTTTACATGATGTCTCAATTTACATTGTGCCTAGCTAGCACGAGCACCATTGGTATCGATTTTTACTTGCCGATACATAAAACGCCAAATCGATGGTGGTGCCTTGGCCTTTAGCTCCTCACCATGATTTAAATAACGATATTTACATCATATACGATTTTAATGCAATAGGGGTCAAAATTGGGATATTACAAGGCCTAAGTAACTAAAACAAGAGGTCAAGGGTTCAGTTCCTAGGTCCGTCAAGGCTAGGCTCCTCCACCAGGTAGTTGATTCCTAGGGTTTAGGTGTCGATTGGGTGAAGCCTCTTTAGAAGGGCCCAAGCTTTCTAGCTGTGAAAAAAAAACTTCCAACAAAAATCCTATTAAATTTGAATTTTTTTAAAGTTAAATTTCTAAATTTTTTAATTTACTTAAAAAAATACAAATATAAAGCCATCATTTTTTTTCAAAAATGCAGGTGATAATTTGCCATTGACATTTTGATGTATTAAAAAAGCATTTGACATTTTGATGGCCAAAATACAAAAATATAAAGCCATCATTTTTTTTCAAAAATGCAAGTGATAATTTGCCATTGACATTTTGATGTATTAAAAAAACATTTGACATTTTGATGGCCACGTATTAAAAAAGCATTTGACATTTTGATGTCCACTTATTAAAAAACAAAGAAGCCTGAGTCCATAACCTCATGTATTCAAGATTCAAATATTTTTTAACAAGAGTTTGGTTTATGTGAGATTCTTTCGACAGGCTTGCAATTTATTCTAAAAATAACTATGGTGAACTATGACATATTCAATCAATCTATATAGTTGTCCTATAATAAATCGTACCATTTCCGAATCTTCCTAGGGGGGCAAACATATTCACATCACGTAAGCTATTCATATTTTATTCACTTGTGATAAGGGTTACACAATATAATTATACCATATGATACTAATTAATCTCATGAATATTTAGAAGTAATTGCCTAAACATCTCTTTTCTTTGAAATTATAATTATATAATTTAAACTATTAAAATCTTGCTTTTGAAATGTAGCATGCAATTATCACATTTCACAATCTCAATCTTAGTTGCTCTAAATAAATAAGTGCAAGTTTAGGAAGGCTCAAAAGTCAAAATAATATTTAAAGGTTCAATATAGTCGGCACACCACTAAACATAATCAAGGAGACTTCCCAAGTCGAATTCTATAAAATAGAGTATTAATTATAAAAAAGTAATTCAAGCGTCATCCAGTGACGATACCTATGCTTAAAAACGAAACATTCCAATTATTTAAAACATCATATCTATGCAAAGTATAACATTTCACTATTCATTTCATATTTAATATATATTATTAATAAATTTATATATTGAAATTTATTGACAAATATTTTAAATTTATGGAATCATAAATGCTAATATTATATAATTGAGCTGTAAACCGATATTTGAATCATTGACAAATATTTTAAATTCATAGGATCATAATTATTAAATATTAATATTATATAATTGAGTTGTAAACAGATAATTACAAGAATCATAATTATTAAATATTAATATTATATAATTTAGTTGTAAACAAATATTTAAGAGTATTTGATTTTTTAAATCAATTTAAAATTATAATGTTAATAAAAATTGTTTATATTTTTTTTTAAATACCATAAAATTATATATTATCCATATATTTATGCGTTAATTATGGTTTATTTTTTATATTTTACTTTCTTTTAATTATGTGTCATAAACTATTGGTTATCCATTCATCATTTACAGGTTATCTATACATCCATACATCAACTACTAGTTATCCATTCATCAAATTCTTTCTCTCTCTTTTAAATTTTTTATTTTTTATTTTGAATGACATTGTCTCATCCTCCTCTATAGATGAAAAAATATGGATAATATATTGTAAATATGGATAGTATATTGTGCCTAAAACTCTAAGATATTGATATCTATCCACTTAATTATGTATCTAAAACCACTAATATTACATTTATAAAACCACTAATATTACATTTACTATGTTTATCACTATTTTTTATTAAAAAATACTTCTTATATTATACTAACACATCCACATAGTTTGTGGTTGGATCACATGGATACAGATCAAATGGTTAAGAGATAGTTATGGAATGAAAGATGATTTGTAATTTTTTTTATTCCGATGATTTGTAAAATTTTTTATTCCTCATATTCTTCTAATTAAACGGGTTCAAGTGTGAGTTATCCATGCATAGCTACATGTTATCATGGGCATTCTTCCTATT
This sequence comes from Pseudotsuga menziesii, assembly GCA_001517045.1. Taxonomy (NCBI): domain Eukaryota; kingdom Viridiplantae; phylum Streptophyta; class Pinopsida; order Pinales; family Pinaceae; genus Pseudotsuga; species Pseudotsuga menziesii. Next base: position 96,194 of record LPNX010300419.1, read on the forward strand.
ATCCATTTATCAAATATCAATAATTTTTATATTCTTTTTCTTTTTATATCACATTCTTCTAGTTATCTGCCATGAACTATTGGTTATCCATTCATTGGCTATGAGTTATCCATGCATTGCTACCAGTTATCCATTCATGAGCTAGTTACTAGTTATTTTTTATGTTCATTTTTTTAATAATTGTCTATTTCTAATTTTGAACAACTGCCATTTAATCAATTTCGACAATTCACTTGTCTCATCCTAATTTATAGATGAAAAAATATAACCTTTAGTCCACCCCAAATCTCAAATAAAAATATTTATCAACCTAATTATAAAATAATATTTACCATACATTTAAGTATACAGCCACATTTTTGTATTTTTATAGATTCATAATGAACAAACTATTCTTAATGAAACTATTCATAATAAAAAGTATATAAAGGCAAATGTTTATATTAAATAAAACATTATATTAAACCTTATTTTATGGTTTTTTTTGGAGGATCATTTATACAAACATTCTTTTTTCCCTTTCTTCTAGCTACTCAGGTTTCACTTGTATTTATATTTATGGCTATTTTACGTTACAACGAACTGGCTACGATCTATACTTAACCAAACACTGTTTAGTTAACCGGGTCGAAGCATTTCGCAAGAAAATACATAAAAAAACAATGACAATAATAACTTCTTTTTTAATTGTACTCTGAATTAAAAAGAAAATAATCAATTTTGAAAAGAGATTAAGAAAATTAATTTATAATAAATTTTAAATAACTACAGAAAATCTTATATTATCACATAATCATAATTTTTTTTAAGACTAGCATAGATCTATCTAAATGGAATCTACCAAGCAGCTAGAGGGATAAATCTCTCATAGTATAAATCAATTGTATAATCCAATGTTTATGGCTTTAATTTATCTAATTTATCTTGTTTTATATATAGGCAATTCTAAATAATTTAAATTTAATTTATACCAATATTTTATTTTTAATAATATTTTATTATTTTTATAAAGAACATGTGTCAACTCTAGGATGAGCACTGAAGGAGTTACAACGTGTCCCTCCCATACTGGGTTGTAAAATGCATCTCTTTCGTGCAATAATACTTGAAATTGCATTAGAAATTATTAAAAAACAATATCAAAATATTAGAATTTCGAATATATGTTTATTTACATTGATATTAATAATTTCTAATATATGTTATTTGTTGAGTTGACTCCAATGACTTTTTTTCGGCTCTGAGTAGCGCGATCTAGGGTTTGTGGTCTGCGGGCTACGCAGGCCCTCTTGGCCTCTTTCCATGGATCCCCCAGATCCTGTCTCGATCGAAGATCACTTCCTCAATATCGTCGCCTCCATTCCTCCCCCCTCGTCTAATGCTCCTCCTTCTTCACGCTTTGTCAAGCACTCTGAAATTCCCGAGGTAAAACTCTCTTCAGCTGCATAAAAAAGGAAAGCAGTCACTCTCTCTGAGAAAGGTCTCATATGTTTGTTCACAGGGCTCTGGCCGTCTCCTAAATCGGTTGAAGTTTGGCTCAATAAAAACTGGAGAACCCTCATCCAAGGAGAGGTTTAGCAAATCTTCTGTGGGAAAGGTTATTTTTCTTTCATCTTTGAGAAGAAAGAGGATCGGGATCTTATCTTCAGGAATGGTCCTTACTTTATGGGTCGAAGAGGAATGTATCTTAACAAATGGGACCTTTCCTTTAACCCTGAAAAAGATATCCCTAAGGCAGTTCCAGTTTGGGTTAAGCTTCCCCACCTCCCTCTCCATTGCTGGAATGATGAGTACTTTCGAGCAATAGGTAATACTTTGGGAAAATATGTGGATAAGTCAGAGCCAAAAGCCCCAATGTTCTCATGTGCCATAATTTGTGTAGAGGTTGATCTTGAGAAAGGTTTGCATGAAGCTATCAATCTATCCATTGACGGCTGGAACCATCTTTAGACAGTGGACTATGAGCAAATTCCCTTCAAATGTAAATATTGTCATGAGTATGGGCACTTTGCTAAATCCTGTCCGAAAAAACTGAACAAATCTAATCTTGAAGGCCCACAAGAAGAAGGGTGGAATGTTGCAAGTGGGAAGAAGACTGCAAAATCATCAATAGCAACTCAGCCTCACATCCCAGCAAAGAGAATTTTTGGAAATAGGCTTGAAGCCCTACATACTGAAGAACTGAAGATCGAAACCCTAAAGGAAAATGAAGAAGAGGCCCCGCTTCAGGAGCAAGAAATCCCAGCAGAGGTTCCATCTCCAAAGCAAAAGGATGTCACGGAGGAGAATCTCTCTCAGCCCATGGTTAGAAAGGAAGGATCAGCCAACTTAGAAGGACCAGTCACACATTCTAGGGAAAAAGAAAGCAATGAAGAAACCACAGACAATTCCAATGAAGAACAAGAACCTCAATCCAGAAAAGGAAGAAAGTCAAATAAGATTTTAAGGGAATAGGAAGCTGCAAGAGAAAAAGTAGCAGGAAAGTAATCTAATCTTGACTTCTTGGTAAAAAACCCACAAGCAAGCAAATACCTCCTTAGCGTGGAAGAGGAAAAAAAGGAGAAAGAAAAGGCACTCCAACATCTTAAGAAATAATGAAGTTGGTCTCCTAGAACTGTAGAGGATTAGGAGGTTCCCAGAAAATTGAAGTTATCAAAAGATTCAAATCAATGGAATCCGTCTTAGTCCTTCTTATCCAGGAGACAAAACAAACAGCAGAAGACGGTCTTTCAACTCTAAAAAAATTTGGACTAAAGGAGAAGGGTTTGCCATTAGTGTGAATGGAGCCTAAGGAGGCCTTCTCTCTTGGTAGGATAGTGAGAAGTTCGTTATGCATACAACTATTGAAAACAAAAATTGGTTGTTCATCAAGCTAGAAAACAAGGAAAATGAAGAAATGTTCTGGATAGGGAATATCTATGGTCCAACTATCCATGCACAGAAAGAAAATTTCTGGAACTCCCTTGAGGAACAAAGTGAAGGGAAAAAGCATCTTCCTTGCTTCATAGCAGGAGACTTCAATGTCACTATTTCTGCAGAGGAGCGTAGAGGAGGAACCAAAGTAAGGGACCCCTTTGGAGAAAGATTGGAGGACCTGATCATGCTCTGGGGTCTTTTGGACGTCAAGCCAAAGAATGGGACCTTCACCTGGAGTAACAAAAGAATGGGTCCGAGACATATTGCCGCCAGGATGGATCGGGTTTTAGTAAGCACTTATCTTCTCAGAACTTTTCCAGAGTCTAAACTTTTGTGTTCAGCCATCTCGGATCATAAGTTGATTGCCTCTTTTTTTTGCCTTTGGAAAATTTGGGGCCTCTCCCCTTTAGGTTCAACCATCTCTGGCTTGAATCAGAAGGAGTCAGGGACACCATTTCAAATGCTTGGCTTTGTTTCATCCCAGGGTCTTCGGCCTTTATTTGGGAATAGAAGCTCAAAGGGTGAAATCAGCCCTCAAGTCCTGGGTCAAGCATCACTATCAGGAGCCATCTCAAAAAAAAATAGAAATTGTAAAAAAAATGGAAGCTCTCCAAGAGGATATGGAGAAAAGTGAGATCACCAGAGAACACCTTCTCAAAGAGATAGAACTCAAAAAAAGTCTGCAATCAATTATAAGGCAAGAAGAAGAGGGATGGAGATTACGCTCGAGGGTTCTTTGGCTTAAAGGGGGCGATAAAAACACCAATTTTTTCCAAAACCAATGCAAAGAGAGGCAGCGAAGGAATACTATGAGGGAGCTCAAAAATGAAGATGGCACTATCATCACAGGTCAAGCAGCAATCAGCACTGAGGTAAGAGGTTTCTTTGAAAACTTCTACAATGCTGAAGAGTATGTTTTGTAGGAAAACATTGATGAAATGGTTCAATACATCCCCGCATTGATTAGCCCAGAGGAAAGTCTCCATCTTGAATCTCCCATTTAAGAAGAAGAAGTAAAGAAGGCCATTTGGACCCTCCACCCAGACAAAGCCCTAGGACCAGACGGTTTCCCTATCTGTTTCTATAGAATGTTCTGGTCTCTAATAAAAAAGGACCTTATGCATCTTATCTCTTGGATGTTGAAAGGCAAGATGGGAGGCTCCACCAATTCCACCTTTTTATCCCTAATACCCAAAGAGGATAAACCCTCCTCCATCAAAAGGTATAGACCTATTTCCCTCTGCAATGCCTCCTACAAAATATTTTCCAAAGTTTTATCCCTAAGACTCAAGCCTATAATTCCTTCTCTGATCTCGCCCAATCAAGGAGGTTTCATCTCAGGTCATGAAATCAATGATAATATTCTTATGGTGCAGGAAGCAATACATTCTAGCACCAAGAGGGGCGAAGCAGGTATGGCTATTAAACTGGATCTTGCAAATGCTTTTGATCTGTTAAGACACACCTTCATTTTGTTGGTGTTAAAAAAAAATTGGCTTTCCCTCCATTTTCATTAACCAAGTCCAAGCTTGCATCAATTCTCCCTGGATAGCCCCTTTAATCAATAGAAGGCCCACAGAGTTTTTCAAGGCCAGCCGAGGGATAAGACAGGGATGCCCCCTCTCCCCTTTTCTCTATATTCTTGTGGCTGACTCCCTGAGTAGAAGGCACTCCAGACTTCAAGAAGAGGGCTTCCTTCCAGGTCTTTCCTTTAGAAATGGAGTTCAACTTATTATTCATGCTCTTTTTGCTGATGACATTATTCTGTTAGGTATGGCTTCCCCCCAAATTGCCAAAAATTTCTTAAGACCCGTGGACCTATTCCTCCATTCTTCTGGAAGCTCTGATAACCTTGATAAATGCCAGCTTTATGGATGGAATTGCAATGTAACTACTCTTCGTAGTATATCTCAAATCCTTCACATAAATGTTAATCATAATTGGAATCATTTCATTTACCTGGGCATTCTTATAGCCAAAAATGCTTTTTCTTCCTTCATGTGGGCTCCGGTCATTCAAAAGATTAAAAACAAAATCCATTCTTTGGGATCAAAGTGGTTAAACCTTGCAGGGAAAGTAACGTGTATTCATTCCATTCTCTCCTCTTATCCAATATACTTTAGCTCGATGATCCTGACCCCTAAGACTGTAATAAATAGTATTTGTAAGGAAATCAAAAGATTCCTTTGGCAAGGAGGAAAGGTGCAGAAAAATAAATTTCATCTCGTTAATTGGGTCACAGTCAAACGCTCAAAAAGCAGAGGAGGATTGGGCATAAGGGACCCGGAGCAAATGAATAAATCTCTAGGAGAAAAATTGATCTGGAGATTGGTCATAGGTAAGAAAGAATGGTGGAAATAAGTAATAAGAAAAAAATACATCAAAAGACCTAGATCCAAAATCTTGATCAGCCCGTGGACATGCAAGGGAACCTCGCTTTGGATTCTGTGCAAAGCCTCTATCAATTTAATTCAGTCAAATTATTATTGGATTCCTGGCAATGGAAAAAAGATTAATGTCTGGGATAACAGCATTCTAGGGCAACCTTCTCTCTCCTTGCTTCCAGGGATGGAGGAATTAGTTGAATGGGCTCGCAACATTGGCATATTCACTCTCTTCAATCTTTCCTTATGGAATTTGAAGGGGAGTTGGATTGGTTGGAAAGAACTTCATCCTCCTGTGCACTTGGAAGAAGCAAAGAAGCTTCTCTTCTCCTCCCTGCATGGCATGACCCTAACAAATAAATATTCAAGGGATCGCATTGGCTGGGGAAAAAATGGTCAGTATATGGTCAAGGAAGGATATAAGAAGCTAACTACGGAACTGGTGGCAAATGATAGCTTATGGAAAAAGGTTTGGCATGTAGAAAGTATTCCAAAGGTAAAGTCTTTCATTTGGACTTTGATGCATAGCAAACTGCTCACGACTGAAAATATCAGGAAAAGGGGGATAGCAGGCCCCTCTAGATGTGCTCTATGCAACTCGGAATCAGAAACTTCAAACCATATTTTTCTCCAGTGCAGAGTTTCCTTAAAAGTTTGGAAGTATGTTCTCCCTTTGGGGGCTCAATTCAGACCTCCAGAATCTGTGGGGCAGCTCATTGAAGATTGGATTAAGCACTTTCCTGGAAATCTCAATAAGAAAGCCCTCCTCAGGAGACTTTGGAACACCATACCCAATCATTTCTGTTGGTAGCTCTGGCTGGGTAGAAATGAAGCAATTTTTAAAGATGAGAAAGTAGTTTCAACCTGAATAACTTTGAAAACAGTGGGAATGATTGCTGAAAAACTTGCTTCGAGGGATATCAGCTATCCTATCTCAGAAGATCTTTCAGAGCCGCTCTCTTCTTCACATAAAAATGTGAAACACAGTCTTGTAATTCCTCCAACTGGATTACCAGATTTAGTTATTCAATTTTCAACACATAAAATAGACTTGATTCATAAGAAAGCATTCCATTCAAGATTTAACATTGGAAAATCACCAAATATATTTCAAAATTTGATACTTACCTGCAATAACTGGTAATTGGAGCAAATGGATTCCTGTGAAGCCTACTCCACCCATCCATATGCAAGATGCACTCTTATTCTTTCAACGCAGTTGCCACCCCTGAGATGGAACCAATAATTCACCAGGGGAATTCACTCTGAATTCTTACTTTAAGAAATTTCTTCAAGAAAAATGCACAACCCATGACAAGGACAACCAAATACATTGTCCAACCAACAACAATGGATAATTAGATATTATGGATAATCAGTAACAATGTCCAACCAAACACAATGGATAATCAAAGGTCATATGGATAATCAGATCCTAACATATACCCCCCCACAAATTCTCTAACAAATGACTAAACCAACAATAAAAATATGAATTTCCCCACACAAGATTTTCTCCATGGATGACTAGAGAATAATGGCAAAGAGCCAGGCCAATTATTGTTTGCATGCAAAGGGTTATTGCATGTGTTGGGAAGATTAATTGTCTAATTAAATAAATAGTTGAAACTCATAAAACATAAATTGTCAACACGAGGAAGTCTTTTATTTCAAAGCTATCGTGCAATATCTATGCAAGCACAATTTGTACCTGATATTGTTGATCTATTGGTATAAAATCGAAACTCATTGTAAACTAGACCACACATTCTTGAAAAGAAATCAAACGCCAAATATATTCATAAAACCACACTGTAAATCTAATCACACTTAAAACATTGCAATAGAAATCAATTCTTATGAAGCAAGATCTGATTACATAAATCTAAAAGAAGTGTTATGCTGGCCAACGATCAATTAATATAAATTAACAACAATAAATCTAACAACGAATGAAATTAAGAACTAAATAATAAACAAATTCACACACTTACACACTTGTAATCAACCTTACCTACTTTTTCTCAGGGAAGAGGGCCCTTCCTCCACTGAGCAGAACTGGATATCCATAATGAGAAGTATACAACTCTGCTTTAAGAAACCATCAACGTCTATTTACCAAGATTGAACTTTTACAAATTTGGATTTAAAGAGAATAATGAATTTCAATACTAATTGCTCAACTCCCTAAACATGATATTTATTATAGATTTATACATAAAAATATCTCATGTGGATGAGGAACCGAATTCCAAACTTGGAATATGTTATAACCAAGCTAATTTGAAACATCGGTCACAACAGTAAATCTGGAAAATCCCCTTTAAAGAACCACTTGTATCTCTCAAACCATGATTGTTTTGGGCAGTTTTTGAGTGAGTCAAGTAATTGAGGGTGCTCTTCACAAAACCCATGTCCTATATTTTTGCTATTCTTCTTCATATTCTCGCAAATTGCAACGCTAATCAATGTGTTCTTATCTAGAACATGTTTTTGGTTGGGACCATTTGATCATGATCTGGAGGCTGCCATGTTGGATTTGGGTATGAATTCAAGATCGTGAATCCATGTCATCAAACCTAAGAACAAAACTATGTTGTATATTTCCATGTAGATGTGTTTCAACATGCCAACTTTGGAGTCTTGAACCATGAGTACTACCACAAGAGATTGCTCCGTAAACCATCATCAGTAAAATCATACATAATAGTCTTCAATTCATCAAAAATAAAGGAAAATAATCATTATTAACCACTAAAGCATCAATGTGAATAATATGATATTTTACGATCAATTACAGCAAATCGATGGAAAATGGAATAATAAATGAGAAATAATAGGAAAAAGAGGGGTGAAATAGGTGTCGATAAGTGATGAAAATAGGGACAAATCCATGATCCAAGATCTCCCCCAAAATGAAATTGTTGCATGTCCTCATGCTACCCAATACCTATGTAGCATCCAAATTAGAAGGAATAACTTGACTATTTCTTTCATTCTACCATGCATAGTGACCAAAACCATTATGCTTTCCTACTAATTATGTTAATGGAATATGATGCTTCTTTCCAATTAATACTTTAAGCTTCTTCAAACAATTACTGTTACGTTTCTCATGAAAGAACAATCTTAAAACATGTCATCATTAGTAAATCATGAACACAACAAGTGATGATTTCTATAAGGTTGTCTATATCATCTTAGCATCTTAATGCCTCCTATTCATAGCCACCATACCTTCAAAAGTATCCCTGAAGTGATTTCTAGAAATTTTGATCGAGTTTCAACAAAGTGTAGTGGAGTAACAACAATTTTGAAAATTCTAGTTTGTATGCAAACCATAACTTGGATGAAGAAGATTTCTGGTGATGTAATACTTCACCTTTTAATACTTCTTCCTACCAAAAATCATAGCAACCCAATCCAAAAATTCCAAGATATCTTGTTGCTTAAAATCCTTGTTGAAACAATTGAATTCGCTCAAAACACAAAATGGATATGGCTCAAAATTTTCATGCAAGTTCTTATTAGCCTAGTGCATCTCTGTATTAAATTTGGGAAATCTCGATTCACATATTTCGAGAAATGAGCAAATAAGTCATTGAAAGTCTATATTGGAAAATGTCTACAAGTTTTCCAGCAGGTGTTTCAACAAACTTCTTGAACCAATTTATCACAACATAAAAACTAGGTTTGTCTGAAATTTTCCAAGCAAGTTTTTACTAGTCCAATGCACCTCCACACCAAAAATCAGAGGTACCCACATCACGTATTTCGAGAAAAATTCAAATGGGTTGTAGGTGATGATGGTCATTGTTTCAAAATTAGTGAATCATTTTTTTCTAAAAATTGGTGGGTATAGTCCTCTTACCACAATGCTTCTTCTTACCAAAAATCAAATCCATCTAATGCACGAATCTTGATATATAAGCAAAATGGTTGTAGGTGGTGATGGCCATTTTCTTGAAAATCGTGCATTGGATTGATTTGAAACTTACCACGTTTGTTAATCTTGATATTATTCACTTCCTCTCCAAAAATCATGAGAATCCACTTCATGGTTTGTGATATATCATTACTTCAATTTCTGCATTTTATATATATGAGAAAAACAAATATGAGTGGAAAATGAGAGAGAAACCCAATAAACATAATAACCCCTTCTCCCCCAAACTGAATAATTCCCATTTCCTCATGGAAGAGAAGAGTTTCAACAAAGTTGGAAATAGCCATCTCCCCAAAATGAAGATATATCATGTACTCATGTTGTGATGAGACTCTTCAAGTAAGAAAACAAGTTTTGATCTACACACCAATCCTCCCCGAAACTGAATCCTCAAAATGATGAACATGAAATGACATGTGAAAGGCCTAAACAATGAATCCTCTACTTGATACCTTGATATATGGAAGAATGTGCTTGTTGCACAACAAAAGGCCCAAATCATGTTGAAGAGTGTGTGCCCAAATCTTAATATAAAGTGGAGATCAAGAGGTTGTTAAAGGATTGCTGGAGTAAACTTCAAATCAGATCTTGAAAAGTTGTTATAGAGCTATTATAACAAGCTGAAACCACTTCATTTGTGTTGATCCTCATGGTTGGTAAGAGACAAACCTTTTGTAATCCATGACTTTAATGTAATTATTAAATCAAAAGCTGACAACTTTAGCAAATAAACTTATTCAATTTGTTGAGAAAGAATACATTGAATTTGGAAAATGCAAGAGTTGTGGAAAACATAATGAGATTTGTTTTTATCACCAGCAAGAATATGTGCACCAAAGTCCTCGATTTATTTGATTTTCCAAGACATTTGGAAAATGAAAATCCATGAGAATAACTCCCCAAATGAAAAATAGGTATGGAGGACTGTGACATATACACATATCCATGAAAACAAATCTCAATCCTTACCATGCTTACCCCCATCATATTTGAATTTATATGAACTTATCGTTCTAGATGAAGGTTGTTCCAAGTACCTGTAAGTTTGGAGCTCCAAATTCAGACATTCAACATTCAACCAAATGTTAGACACTTTCAAAACACTTCTCTTACCCATGCAATTCCTTGGATTTGAAGATTTCAATGTACAGGAGAGTGCTTCCACAAATTGCTAGAAGCGGGAAACATTTTCCTTTAAGTGTCGTAGGTATAAGAATGATAATTCTTTTAATGTGCTCAAACCTATATAATTGACTCTGCTCAATGCTTCTAAAAATACCATACCTAGAAATATACAACCACCACATGTATATAGGCTCAAAATGCATTTTCTTTCTTATGATAGTGTAATAAATATCAGCTTGATTTATGTTCATAGCATCCTTTCAAGATGTGAATAAAATCATACTTTTGCATGTAAATAGTATGAGTACATAAAATGCTTTCAAACAATGATGTGTACCATCAAGCAGGAAAATAATGTGCAAGCAGAAAAACAACCACGTTGTTCATACGGGAGGGATAGGCATTGTAATCATTCTTTCTTGAAATATCTATGAACTTCACAACCCATCAAATCCTTATGACTGCAATCCATATAACACATATGTTTTTTCCTTTAGTGAATCCATGTGTATAATCAAAACAAGGGTTGTCAAGAAAATGCCATGAAATCCTTCTCACATCCAAGTATCTATCAAGTCTTGAAAAATATGGTTAACCATTGTTATAAAATTGTTGAAACTGATCTCATAAATGTGGATAGTCAATAACCAAACAATGGAAAGCAAGACCCAACAATGAATCACCTTGAAACTTGTTTCATGCTTGAACCAGCTGATTTCCATAAACTCTACTATAGTATTGCTATCATAGTGTTATAAACAACACCTTACACCATCTTGACAACAACAACAAGTATCCTTCAAAAACTCAATATGCAAGAAATGATTTCCAACCCACATACCCTATGTAATCTTGATTTCCAATTCAAGGTGACTTGGAGACTCACAACAATTGTGAATAAGTGAACCAATGCATGCATCAAGGAGTCATGGAAAAACTCATACCTTTGAATGCATTCTATGTTGAATGGTTGTGTATGCTTCTACAACAACTCATTCTACAGTAGGTTCTTGTGGCAATCCTACCTTTCTCTTTCTTAGTGTGATTAAGTCCCTTGATTTCTGTTGAATGGTACTGTGGGTAACGTGGTCTTCTTTTGCAAGGGTTGTTGGTTTTTGTAGAGAGAAAACAACATATATTTTCTTCCTACTGCTAGTTCTTGTGTAGCAACAGCTAGGAACCTTCCAATGTTTGGATGTAGGAGATGTGGGATTGCACTTTAGGTATTTATAGAGGAAAATGAAAAATTGGTTTGAATGGGGTGAGGGATTAGGTTTGAATGGAAATGGATGGGAATGAATGGAAAAAAGAGGGTATGAGTATAATAGGTAAAGGAATTCTTAGTGGTTTTTCATGAAATATTCCTAAATTTTTAATAAATAAAAAAATTATATTATTTTACCTCAAGTTTTACCTCTGTGGAATCCTTGGTTGACATGAATGTACTGATGCATACCGGGGTTGATGTGTGCCGTTAACTGCTTCTGAGAGATGTAGTTGGAAGCTGAAATTGGTGAAGGTTGAATCTGAGCTGAAATGAGGAACCGTGTAAGGTGAACTAAATGAAAAAAAGTAATGTTGAGTTGCTTGAACAATAAGAATATATAGTCTTCGTCCAATATCCGCTCTTATGTACAAGTTAATCCATGTGAATGGATGTTCTTTGAAGTTGAACATGGAAAAAAAATGTTGTATTACCAATCATTAATGAAAATTGTTAACCAACTCGAGACAACTCACCAATGATGACAATGAATTGGCAAGGTACAATAGTACAACTTTGCAGGTACAAATAGATGTGTTGAATTCGAGTCACAAACAAGATACATTGATGCATTCCCTCGATCATCAATGAGAAAATTTACCATTGATGCATGTAAACTCCAAGCAGGGATAATTTTAGGGGCGAAATTTAGCCCATGGGCTATTTTTAGAGGGTTTTCTCCCAAATAAGATTTGCCATTTTGCAATTTTTGAAGCCCTGTTTCGCCCAATTTTGATGGGGTAAACTTTTTTCTCCCTAAAAATCGCCAATTTATTATATAAACGATATAAAATCCTTGGAAATTAAAATATTTTTTGAAAAACATTGCCAAACATATTATAGTTGGTGTTTTAAGAATTGGTAAGATTCGCCAACATTTATACACTTTTAAATAAGTATGGTTCCTTAAAATCATCCCTGACTCCAAGGTAATATATATGACTCAAGTCTTATTTCCAAGATAATGTGATGAGGTCGATGGGACAAAACCATTGGAAGGTGGAACTTAATGAATTCCACATCATCCAATACGAGTGTATAAAATTACTGGTGGGACTATAGATAATATATATCACTATCAAATAGTTTTTTATTTAAGAAAATGAAAAGGACAACTAGGAAAATGACTTGGAAAGTATGAAACTCAGAAATGGAAAGTATATGTGAAGTCATGATGTAGTAGTGATAATAAATAAAAGGTTAAGGTTGACTACATAACCAGTGGAAATTGGGAGTTTGTCATGCACGTATTTTTAGAGCTTTGAAATGAGGAAGGTGAATGAATATATCATAGCACAATTGGTTTCTTGAGAGGTTTCTTTTGGTAGAAAATGGTATGATAGGTGTGATGAGATTATCTCCTTCAAGCTTTCATTGAGACACTCTTTTCTAAAAAGATTGTGATCTTTGGAAATCACTTTTTCATAAAACATTATTTGTATATTGTCCTCGAACCTGAAAAAGACTTAGCACTAATATGCAATAAAACATGGGATTTTCAATTCACAAATAGTGTTTAAAGAAACAAATTCAAAGAAAAATTAAGTACTTTTTTACCTGTCGGCAATGGCTTAACTTAGACTATCTGCTTTTGTTGATGTCTCTTTAGAGTGATTCCAAAAACCAGATTAGATCTAATTACTATAATTTTGTTTTCAAGATGAATTTTTGTAACAAAATAAATATTGAAAATTGAAGACAAAAATTTATTTAAGCATTTTGTTCAAATAGTCAACAATTTGAAATCATTCTTGAAAACATCTCTTAGCCATTCCTTGGATTTCTACTTTATGACCTTCCAAATCACAACAAGGTGCAAGAAGAGAGCATACTTATTTGAAATAAAAACTAAAAAACAAAAGCATGGTTTTATTCTATTATTCTATCCTACCCTATTCTACTTGGAAATAGAAGAATTGTTTCAAGTGTATGCATATTTCCAATGTAACCACGTGTCTAAAAGGATTATAAACATATTCACACTCAAGTTTGAAAAAAGTAATTTAAATCATGTGAGAGTATGAGAGACTAGCTGTAGGAAATAATATGATACGAATAAGGAAGGAAGAATGAAAGAATGGTGTGACATGGTAACTACTTTGAACCATATTTCAATAGAACTATGGTATTCTTGATTCCCTTCTTGGTTGAGATCACACTACATCTCATCTTTTTCCTCCTCGATCTCGGATTCTAATGATTCCTCCCCATTAGATATATGTGACTCATGGAATGTTGGTTCTTCTTTCACTTCTAGAGAGGTGGATAAGTTTTTGACTACTGTCAAGATGTGCTCTTCCTAAGATGAAGAAATCCTAGTTGTTGCTAGGATTTGAGAGAGTTCTTCCAAACTTATGTTCATCCTTGAATCCATCTTGTTGGTACTCCTGTCTTCATAAATGGATTAGTAGAAGGAGGGGGTTCTTACAATGCCCAAAATTTAATTACAGTATGAATTTAAAGCTAAATGAATTAAACTAGTTAAATAAATAAAACCACTCTTGCAGAAAAGAAATAACACACACTTGAAAAAAATGGAAATCACACCACCCTTAAAAACAAATTCAATCAAATGAAAAACAATCATGCATCCTACATGCCCTGACTATTGGTTTATTGGTCAATACTGAGAGGGGGGGGTGAATCAATATTGTTATCTTTTTACTAATTTAACCACTTTTTTAAAATCTATCATTAATAACACATAACAACAAGAATACATAGAACATAATTTTAACATGGATAGGGTAAACTACCAATACGTCCTATTATTGCAAAATTGTTATTTACAAATAGTTTTTCCTGCTACTACAGACAAGGATGGTATTACACCCTATTTATCAGCAACTACTGGAAGGAGGCTACGACCCCCTGGTTTATCAGCTACTACTGAAAGGATGCTAGCACACCCTATTTACTAGCTACCACTAGAAGGAGGCTATGACCCCCTGGTTTATTAGTTGCTACTGAAAGGATGCTACGACGCCCTTTTTTGTTAGCTACAACTAACAGGATGCTCCTACACCCTATTTACCAGCTTCTATCGGAAGGAGGAAACAACCCCCTGCAAGCATGTTTCCTTCCCTAGAGCCACCTTGCCACCCTAATATGGTTTCTGTAATATGCTAGATTTCTTTTTCCTCCATTCTTTGTCATATCCACTGGTCTCTATTTCTAATTTTTTGATATGGACACTGAGACACTTTCTCTCACTCATACTTCTACTTATAAGTATCTTCATGTTTCTTGCGGACATATTGTTCTGGAAACACACCCTTTCACAACCATGCCCTTTGAAATCTGATAATCACACTTATCATAATTATGTTTATGAACATTTAATTATTAAAATTAAAACTATTAGATACTCTTCCAATAATGGCGTATAATCTCTTCATAATTGTAGGCATCACTTGTAAGGATTGCAGGAAATATTTACTACATGTAAATATCAAACCAAAACATTCTTCCGCACCCTTTCATTCATTCAACACCTCAGAATTCATTTCTGCAGCTCGACTTAACATTTTCTGGTGCTTCCGCAATCTCCTTCTCCATAATCAATATAGTCCATTTATCTAATTTTGAGACCCTCCGGTCTGTCGATATAGCACACAAATTTCCTCCTCGAAATCACATTTCTGCACCACAGTTTCCTCATCAACGATTCGCCACCATTGATCTTCGTCGGGTGTTTTCCTGACTGTTGATATGAGGTAAGATGTGGATTGTGAAATGCATAAATGTAACATTTCCTCAAATCGTATCTCGACTTTCTGCAAGCTCCTTTCTGCAAGATTATTTTCGCAAGCCCCTTTCCGTAAGCTTCTTTCCGCAAGCTCCTTTCCGCAATCTTCTTTCCGCAAGCTCCTTTCTGCAATTTTTCTTCCACACCTTCGATATTTTGTAGTCTTTCCCAACCTTCGAGCTTCCAGATTGTGGGTTGCAAATTGCGGTTTCATAGAATCTTTAAACGTTATTTTCTCAATTCCCTTTTCGCATTTTATTCCGCACCGTCGATCTCTTTTAGCGAAACTAATCTCAGCCGTCTGATCTTTATCTTTTGCGAGACATTGGATTTTCCTCCTAACTATCATAATTAATCCTTGACCGTTGAATCTAGTGTGGGACTAATATAAGCTGTCCGATCTTGATTGTTGCGGAACTGATCCTTAATCGTTGGATCTCATGCGGGATGCTTCCTGACCGTCAATTTTAGATCAAATGCGAATCTCATCGTGACTTTGCAGATCTACATGATTTCTTTGCGAAAATACTTTGCGACCGATTCTAAAAGTTTTAAAGATTTATATACACAAACAATTTCATCATGTTGTTGATTATAATGAATTTATAAACACTCTTGCACATATAGTTTCTCTGAAGAATTTATAAACACTCTCGCAGATATAGTTTCTTTGTTCTTCGATTGTTACATATACTTTATCTCCTGTTCATTTCACTCTTCTGTAGTTCGATCCTTCATTTGTCTAACCAAATTTGTCCTTCAATCAATAGAGCTTCAGCTTGGATCCTTTTATAAAACGTTGTCTTATATTCCTTTCATCTCGGTATAGGCATATATGAGTTTTATATACTCTGATTATACATATTTTTATACACCATCATATATCATATTATTACTAAATTAGTACCTATTTTTTTCATACTTGTGACCACTCATGAGGAGGCAAAAAACCATGGCTTGATGGACTGTCGGTCAAGGAACAAACTTATGTCAACAGATGAGCTTATTGACACAACTACAGCATTTTGGTGAGCATTTCAGAACTTTCCATAGGAATATTGATATCTTTTTCCTCAGTGATCTTTTGGACAAAGCAATCATATGGTCAGATACACAACTAAACAATCTAAGTCCATGAACCCTCGTTTTGGCATATCCATAACTTTCGCCACAAACACTCTTAAGATAAACTGAGACATTAGGTCACTATCATATATTTTTTACAACCTTATCACACATGATACATCATCAAATACGCCATGTCATCATCTTTGCCATGCCATCTATTATAGCATGTTTTTGTTTCTCATTTTAAAGCATTTGCTTGTTTTTTAAAATATGGTCTTTCTTTTATTTTAAAGTTTTGACTTTAGTTTCTTTTTGAAATTTTTCTTTGATTTCAGGCTTATACTTGTAATTGATTTAATAGTTTTTCTTTCAATTTTGGTTTTACTTAGTGAATTTCATAGTTTTTAGGGGCTTGTAGAATGTATATATCACTTAAAGGTTCTAGAAAATATCATAAAGTTTTATTTCAAACCATTAACTAAAGTTTAACCCTTTGCTGTGAGTTTTGATTTAAAAATTGTTAAAACAGATATTCTTGTAGCGCAAGCTCAGAAAAGGTAAACTAGGGAGCTACAAGAAAATTGTGCTATCTGAAAAATCATGATTTTGGCTCATAATTTTTCAAAATTCACGCATAAGAGAAGTCTTTCACACCTGTCGACAAGTTTGATACGTGTTTCAGCCACAATAATCATTGTGACAAGTGTTGTGAGATCAGGCAGAGAATCATTTGGGTGAGTTGCGGTTGTCCAGAGGTTATGGGATATAGAATAGTGGAATGATAATGATTATGCATGATGAGGAAAATTCGTCATCAGCTACGCATTTCTTGAATGCATGAAGATCATAGAATCCATTGGAAGACCTGGCAGTTTGTGATTGAAGATTGAAGAAGGTAGGCTATTTAGGGTTTGTAGGGTAACTATTTAGCACTATCGTGGCAGCCAAAAATAGACTTAAGAAGGAAATTGGAGACCTAGGAAGACAGGAAAGAAGATTTCTAGCAAATGGATCCATTATTCAGACAGGTATGAAGCGAATTATTGACATGCTCCATGAGTTTGGGTTCACATTGATAGAGGATTAATTATTGAGATTAACTAAGAATGCTAGTTCATAAACTCAATTTTTTCTCAATGTAAAATCTTCTCTATTAGTAGGGTCGAAATACTTATCAGTTTGAGAAGTGAAATTCATGTCAAGGATTTAATTTTCTCAGCATATGATTGACTGTTAAATTTGAAAATATTCGAATAGTGTTAAACTCTTTACTAAAGGAAGCACATTTAAGATCAATCATCCAGAATGAAGATGAGTGGGAAAACAAACAGAGCTAAACCCTCAGATATGTCTTGAGTTCAATCTTTCCTTGACTATGCAAGTTTATTTTCAGAAGCAGGATGGCTAAACTATTTTGAGAAGATTGATGGACATAACATAGAAGTTTCATATAATTTTGCTCGAGGATTGAAAAATGACATAGTTACTTTTGACACCCTAAAGATTGAGCTGACTAGAGAGCTAATAGCAGAGGCTACATGCATTCCTGATGAAGGTGAATATTGGTTCAAAAAGGTACATTTTACCTTTAATTCACAGGATTACTTGCTTCCAGATGTTGTTGCAGACTGGGGTAAATGAGTGCATATACAGAAGTTCAAACCAGAGTGGAGAGAACCAATTAAAATTTTGCAAATCTATCTAACTTGTGAAGGAAGATATGCATTTGTATTTAAATATCATTTCAGGTTTCTGCAGCATTTAAATCATGAAGCAAAGATGAACCTTCCTTTCTTTTTCCTAGAGAGTTTGAAAAATATGTCCAGCAGAGTAAAAGAGCATCAATATCATACTCAACAGTCCATATTTCATCATGGTCTGATAAATTTAATCATAAGTACAGTGCTCCAAAAGAAGGAAAAGACCTGGGACTATTTTCTATTCTGGTCTTGGTTTCAATCTGAGAAAGAAGACCAATCAAAGAAAAGATAGTTGAACAAAGGACAGAATTTAGTTAATAAATTGAAGAAAAAGGTCATAGTCGAGATATAAGAAGATAGTGTGCAAGGAAAGTCTGTGACAAAAGGGATGAAAATGATGAAAATGAACAGCAGAATAAAGCTGATGAAGATGAAATATCAAAGGGTCAAATTCAGGATTTAGATCATGTCGAATATAGCCTTCATGAAAAAGTAAATCAGGGATTAGATGAAAGTTTGTTAGAACAGGAACAAGTCCCTACAAGAGTACAGTCAGAAGGTAAGAAAATCCCATTGATTGATGAAGCTAGGGATGACAGTGTACGATATTTACAGGAGCAGTCTGAAGAAAAGTTGATATCACAAGGAATCAAAAGAAAGGTGTTTCAGCTAGCATCCATAAAACACCAAGGAAAAACTTTGAGCATGTTGGGAGAGATTGCGGTAGGTTTGAGACCTAAGACTAGACCCACGAATAAACTGAGATTAAACATGAAAAAGTTGTTAAACCCTAAGTTAGCTCAGAAGAAAATCACAATGATAGAATACTCTTCATTCCAAGAAGAGTTATAAGAGGATGAAGGCTTGGATGTAAAAGAGATGAAAGGAAAGAAAAGGTTACTTTAAAGGATAAGCCAGCCTTAACTGAAACTAAAATCTTAGAGCTATTAAAAGAGGTTCAAAAGAAAGTAACTTTAGACCATCACCAGGATGATTTAATGAAGCAGCACTCAGTCATGACAAATTTTTGTGTAGAGGAAGAAAATATTGCAGTACCATCAGCTCAATGCAATTTTGAAGTTAATGAGTCTCCAGGGGATGCTGTAATTATGACAGAGCAGCAAGAGGAGGATGAGGAGATATTTAAGAAATTGTAGATTCCTTGGATGCCAGAAGGAATGCATTCAGCCTCAGAAGGACAATGTATTGATTCAGAGAATGAAAACTTATAGAGAAGCATCAAACAATACAAGTATCAGATAGAATACCTACATGAAACAAACGAGGGGTTAGTATTTTCTAACAGAAGATTAAGAGAGGATTTAGAGGAGGTCAATAGCTATTACCAAGAGTTAATTGTAGTCTCCAAGGAAGCTTTGAAGAGGAAAAGACAGACACAAAGTCTGTGTGCAGAATTGAAGCAAGTTGTTCAAGACATAACACAACAAAATCAAGAGATTTCAAAAAGAGTTGAAGACCTAGAAGCCGACCATCAGAAAACAAGGAGAAAGACTCAAGCATTGGAAGGGAGAGATCTTTTGGAAGAGGGTGATAAATATTTGTAAAACGATTTAAATTATAGGTGTTATTAGTTAATTTTTGTAAAGAAGTTAGTTTATTATGTATGACTCTATTTTATTAAGTAATTCGGTAGTATGACCTAAAAAAATAGTTTTTCAGTTATGTAACTGTTTTTGGGTAACTAAGATAAAAGTAAGACTGAAGAATGATTGGAGGTTCAAATTTTTGTACAAGGGGAGGCTTTTAGCTACTATACAGAGCTAAGTTTCAGAAACTCTTATGTATTTTGAATTATTGATTATGGTATATATGCAAACTATAAGCCCTGCTTATCTTATCTGCTAGTTTCATTTCTGATTAGTTTAATCACTCAGTTTATAAATTCATCTCTTGTTTAATGTTATTTCTCATGAAATGCTTGTGAGTTGTGGGTGAAATTCAGTAATGTGCTTATGTTTTTTTGGTTTATGTTTCATATATGATACATCTCAGTATTTCATTGTTGCATGGTTTAGTGTTTGTCTTAGCCTTATGAGTTTTTACCCTCTTGTTTACAAACTGCACAACCAAAACCCTAAAAAAACATGTTTTGCTTATTTTTATTTATTGAAATTGTGTTGGATTGTTCTTTAGTAGTCTGAGAACAATTTCTGGCACTAACATCTTTGGCACCATTTCCAGGGATGAAGCTGAAGCATACTTTTCCTGGGTTATTCATCATTCAACTGGTTTTGAGAGGTGGACTTAAACTAGAAAATTTTTAAGACTACATTTCATCAAATAATTCACAGTGGCTACTGAAGGAGTTGGAACAAGAAGTAGACCTAGTTCACCTTTACACCTGGGTGTCTTAGACCCAGACCAAATTCTGAAAATAGCTAGGAAAATCAAAAGGTCTGAGTCATCTCCAGCCTTATGTAACCCTGACCAAATAGACTTATTGTCACCCTTTTCTGTTTCAAAAGAAGAGGAACAAGATTCATCCTGGTTGAAACCTACAATCCCTGTTAGCAATTTTCAGATTTTTAATGATCCTCAATCTTTCAAGAAAGAAAAAGCCTTATCTCCTAGAAAAATCCCTTTATTTCACCTCAAAGTCAGTAAGAGTCCTTTTCATCCAAGTTTCAGTCAAGTTTTTCCTTCATCTAAACCAGTCAGTTTAAAAATGGCTTCCCAACATCAACCATTAGATATGATGGATCGAATGGTAGCGGCTAGGTATGCACCTTTAGTTTTACCTCAGCCCTTAAATGCTCTTCCTAGTGAAGATTACCAAAATTACTTACCTAGGTATAATGGAAAAGGTGAGACAATAGCTGAGGATCATTGGGATGCATTTCTCAACTATGCAGATAATCAGAATATCGAGGAAAAAGATGTGTGGATGAGGATGTTCGTACAGAGTCTGGATGGAGAGGTCAGAAGATGGTTTAGAGAGTTACCAACAAACTCTATTACTTTAATAGAAGAGCTTCAGGATGTTTTCATGAGACAGTGGGGTGATACTAAGGATCACACATATTACATTACAGAGTTCGGAGCCCTAAGAAGGAAGAAAGATGAAACTATAGCTGATTTTTCTAAGAGGTTCAATCAAATGTATGGTAGAATTCCTGCAGAGATTAAACCTTCTAAAACTTCTACGAAGCTCACTTATGCTAATTCTTTTGATCATGAGTTTTCCTTACTCTTGAGAGAAAGAAGACCTGTTACTTTACTTAATATGCAAGAAGCAAATTCTGAGAAGTGGAATCTAATATTCTTGCTTCTAACAGACTGAAGGGAAACTCAGCTCAACAACTTTATGACAGAAAGGGTAAGAAGGAGGAAGCTCCAGTAGTTTCAACATCACAATCTGCAAATGGAAAAAATGATGAGATGGAAAAATTAGTGAAAATCCTAACAACAAAACTAGCCAAATTGGAATTAGAAAAAAATTCCAATAGGCCTGTTCAAAAGGGGGACAGAAACCCTAATAATCCAAATCAGTTTAGAAGACAGTTTGCACCTTGTTTTATTCCCAGAGAGAGTAGAAATAATGACATACAATGAGAGAGGAGAGAAACTGAAGATCAAAAGGTGCCACCCCCATTTCAAAACAATGTCACTGATGAAGGAGAAATAGAAGAAGAAGAACTATTTGAGGATCCAAATCAAGACATGAATTATTTTGGAGAACAGTTGACTAAAGGTTTTGTGATTGAGGAAGATTTTTTTAATTCTGAATATTATGATGCAGATGTTTTTCAGACAAAAAATGGATTTAAACCTCCAAGTAACTTCAGACATATATCAGTCTGATCCAAAGAAAACCATAAATTTAAGATCAGGGCTAAAACAGGTGGTTCAAAACCCTAAAAAGAAGGCAATTCTTCCTCCTAAACAACAATCTGATCCAGCATTAGAAAAAAAATAGAACCAGGATAAAGCAGAGAAGGTTATTGAAGTTGAAGAAGTGAATACAAACATGCAGAATTTTAATCTCAAAAATGAATTGTTCAAAATTAAAATCCCCATGCCTTCCACTGAATTGATAAAAAATACTTCTTACAAAAATTCAGTTTTGAAAATGATAGGTTCAGCAAGCAGTCAAGTACCCTTTGACACAGTAAATTTACATGAGGAAAACCCCAAATTTTTTATTGGATCAGCTTTAGCAGAGAAAACTGAAAATGATGCAAGTGCATCCCCACCTTTTTACATCACATTAACTATTCATGAGTAGATGATACATAATTATCTTTTGGATTCAGGAGCATCTCATAATCTAATGCCAAAAGCAGTCATGGAGGCTTTAGGATTGACCATGACAAAACCTTATCATGATTTGTATGCTTTCGATTCTAGAGCTGTAAAATGTTTAGGAGTGATAAAGGACATGATGGTTAGCTTTTCTTAGCTACCAATGAAAAGTGTTATTATGGATGTAGTAGTGGCGGATATCACACCTAAATTTGGAATGCTCCTTTCTAGATCTTGGGCTAAGAAAGTAGGTGGAACTTTACATATGGACTTAACATATGCAACCATTCCTGTATTTGGAGGTGAGAATATAAGGTTGTATAGAGAGTTACAATTTGCTTATATTGTGACTGATGACAAGAATACTACAAATAATCCA
Organism: Pseudotsuga menziesii; assembly: GCA_001517045.1. Classification (NCBI taxonomy): domain Eukaryota; kingdom Viridiplantae; phylum Streptophyta; class Pinopsida; order Pinales; family Pinaceae; genus Pseudotsuga; species Pseudotsuga menziesii. Next base: position 118,987 of record LPNX010300419.1, read on the forward strand.
TTATATGTTGTTGAAAAGGATTTGGGTACCTGTATGTTTCACTTTAGTGATGATAATGATGTTGCTGGTATGTTACAGGTTGAAAAAGAAAAATCAGTTAAATGTACTAGGGAACAGGAGGATGAACTTTGGCAAATGTATTTTGATGGATCATCATCCAAAGAAGGTGTTGGAGCAAGAGTCCTGATATCTCCTGGTGGTGAAATGGTAAGGTTAATGTATAAGTTAGAATTTATTACCACAAATAATATAGCAGAGTATGAAGCTTCGTTGTTAGGTTTGAGAGCTGCAAAATATTTAGGTATTCAACAAATCTCTATTTATGGCGAATCCGAGTTGGTTGTTCAGAAAGTAATGAATAACTATCAAGTAAAGCAAGATTTGTTTAAAGTGTACAGGAATGAAGTATGGGATATTATAGACAATTTCTTTGTGGCTTTTAATATTTCTTATATTCCTAGGGATCTGTTGAGGCCTGGAAAATCGCGGGCGACAACAACAAGGGATTCTCCCCAGTAAATGTTCCCAACTAGCCCGTTACTATTTGGTATGGGGAATCCGTCCAGTTTGCGGTCCGGCTACCATAGGTCAAGTAAAAAAAAATAAAGGGTTTTATCGTTTACGGCCCGGTCCACCTTGTATCTTTTTTAGTTTTTTAGTTTTAAGTATGAGATGCAAATGCCTATCTAAAATGCAGATTGATAGAGAATACGATGAGCGGTCACAATGTGATGCGCAGGTTCTTACCTCTCGTCTTAACTCTCTCGCATCTAAATCACACACAACAAGAAAACTAAAACTAACTTAACTAAACTGTCCCTAGGGAGCGAGATTATCATTTAATGAGTAATGTATTACTGTTCATGCATTAAGAAAAATCACAGGTAGCTATTCTTTATTTCAAAACACATAAACATGAATAGATAGATGAACAACAAGATAGCTCATTGTTTATGAAAAGCATTCATTACTCATAGTGGAAATTCCATAAAATAAACTAGAGAGATTTCATACAAGAACATAGGTTCAACAAGTCAGAATGATCTCACAGTTAATGGACAAAAGCTGAAAACAAAATAGTTCCCCTTCAACAACATCCATTGCACAGCATCTGAACATTCCACCAAAGCTTTCTCCAACAGGAAAAATTGTAATTATCTATTGCAAAAGGAAATAGTTCTTGTTACAACATGTTCTCACAAGTCTAACTGGGAAAAAGTCCATTATTCCCTCTAATTCTCCTATATTTATACAAACAGCAAAACCTTTGGGTTGCCCCCCCCGGGTGACCTTTCGGGTTCCCCCCAACCGTTTAATCTTACAATTTTGTCCTTTGTGAGTGCTCATGATCCGTACAATACGTTACATTTTAGATTAAGATTTGCAAGCACTTTGTAAAAAGAGACTGGCTTGGTAATTGATGAGCCATTTCCAAGCCCGGTCCTCTGTTGATATCAATTCTGCTTAGTAATCCATTGGTCCTTTTAAAATCCTGTTGTTCTCATGTCTTCACTCTCTTATTTTTTAGAAACACCTATGCTCCTTACTTTTTCTTTCTTCAACCAAATCCCTTCTGCTTTATCCTTCAACTATGTCTTCTTCATAGTAGTAATCATCAAACTGAGATCTGAAGAATCTTCTAAGTCTGTTTGTAGTTAAAACAAAAATTCATCATTAATTCAGACTGCATCTTTTCAACAAATGTAAATCATACTAACAATAAAACCGATCATCAAAATGAGTCCCTGTACTGCACTCTCGTCACGAAAACCTTAAAATGATAAATGAATCTGAAACCTCTGCCGCCCATAAGATAGGGTAAAAACACACACATAACAGGAAGAAAAATCCTCACCGGCGGGAAAAAAACATTAAAGCATTGGCATGATAGTTTTATTCATAGCTGCAATAGTGGGATTCATACAGACAACGAGTTCCGCGATACCATTAAGTCTATTGAAAATCCTCACCGGCGGGAAAAAATCATTAAAGCATTGGCATGATAGTTTTATTCATAGCTGCAATAGTGGGATTCATACAGACAACGAGTTCCGCGATACCATTAAGTCTATTGGCGTCGGAAAGACTAAATATGGGTGGAAAAATTGTTGGAGACATCTACCATCATACACACTCTTTCAGTCAAATTGGCCTAGTTAAACCACTATCCTAAGTTTAATTGACATCAAGGAGCATTAATTACCATCATCCCAGTCACTCCCACGCCTACCTACAGTCAATGAGGCTAACTTAGCCTTTCCTACAGTCAAGGAGGCTAACTGGAGCACTCCAAGGGTGATCTGGGTGACATTCATGCACCTAATTGCTGACTGGGGGTTACTTTCAGTTCAACCAATCAGTTACAGTCAGTTAAGGCGCCTCCATGCATTAAATA
>LPNX010300446.1:9234-35996 GCA_001517045.1 Pseudotsuga menziesii
GGGGGTGGTGGTAAGGGTTAGTATGTGTAAGTAAGAGTTGGAGGGAAGAGGGTGAGTTAGTATTAATTAAGGGTAAGAGAGAGAGAGGAGGGGTGTGTTAGTGGTAGGGGGAGACATAGGGATGTGTGTGTGAGAAAGAGAGATGAGGGGGGTGTTAGTAGTAGGGGGAAACATAGGGATTTGTGTTCTTGTGAGAGAGAGATAGAGAGGAAGGGAGGTGTCAGGGGTTTGGAGGGGACACACGAGTGTTAGTGGTAGGGGGTACATAGGGATGCGTGTGTGTGTGTGAGAGAGAGAGAGAGAGAGGGAGAGAGAGAGAGAATGGGGCGGTGTGTGTTAGGGAGAGACAGGAGGGGGGGTTAGTAAGCGTTAGGGGGGAGATAAAATAATAAAAAATTGTTATAATTAGAAAATAATAAACTGTAAAGTTAAAAATTATACCCGAGTTATAGTCTTACAAAACACGACAGCATTTTGTAAAATATAACAAATGTGTGTTTTGTAAAACTATAATGCGCACAGTTTTTTGTGGGAAGAGAAATTTCAATTTAAACAAAATGCATGCACATTTCTTGCAACTATGGTCGAACCTCCACACGTGATGGCATGGTGTTGTTATGACTATTTTTCTTCTTCATAATTTGCTTTGGATCCATCATGCGTATGGCTTGGAATATGATAAGCCATGGCTAATTGAATATTACATCCAATTTTTCAATATGCTCATGTTTAGCCATTGGTTACAGTATGTTGGACACCATCATCTTTTATGAAATTTTAGACACATATATGGTTTTCTATGCAGATTCCAAATATGTATTTTTTAACAAGAATATATATTTTTTCTTATTTATTTATTTCATCACTCCTCGACTCAAAAAACATGTTGTTAGTGTTTCATCCATAACTCTTGTGTTTCCCAACCATTTTGAAAAAAAAATGGTGCACTAAAGGACACCGAATTCTAAATGCTATAAAAAAAATTTCGAAATAATTGCATTAAGACCTTCAAACATTGCACCCAGAATTGACATACTATTTTCGAGGTTTGATCACTTAGATAACTAAAAATATAAATATTATTTTTATTTTTGGTAAACTAGTCATGCTCTAGTACTATCTGTTCTCTATATCATGTCTACCAGTTTTCGTAAGTTTATTCCATCATTAAGGAACCCAAAGGTTGCACCCAAAAAAACATATACCTTATAATTTGTCTCAAAAATAAAACATTCCCATTAAAAAGATCAAAATTTAGATAGTTAAGAAAATTTTCAATAGAAAAATTATATATTTGGAAAAGTCATTCAATTTCCTACACTTCACTTCTTTTAATCATCACAAGGTTAGTGTCTCAAAATATTCATGTAAGTTGATGGATGACTGTTTTCTCTGTTTTCTATTGCATATTGTGCGAATTTTCTTCTTAGTGAGAACTAGGAGCTAGAGAAATATTCACACTCAAAGTGTTTGAAAAAATGTGCAAGAGAACAACAAAAGAGACATAAAATAGTTGGAATAACACATGTGAATGGTGCTAATAAATTATCATATTATTACTGTACATCTTGTATATGTTATAGTACACATTTATAATACATTGGGGACAATTCCCGAACCCTTGGATCCCATGTGAATGCATACAAGTGTCAGGATAGGATTTGACCCCTGAACCCCCCTAGGTTGACCAATAAGCTCCTAAACCTAACCAAAAAGTAACAAAACCATGTGTGAACATGTGTGAATAGGTAAGAATCATGCCTGGGTCATACATGTGGGAATAAAAGCATGGGAGAGGACATGGGTGAGTGGAGGAATATCTAGGAGGAAAATAAATGCCAAGGAGACCACAAAAAACCACATTTACACACACTAGCGCCCCTAGTCAAAGTTGGAAGTGGTTTGAAATTAATGCATAGTCTGAAATGTCAGGCTGTTCAAAATAGAGTACCTCGACTGCATTTAATGAGCTATAATCACCTATTTGACCAGTATTGATTAGTATAAACTAAGTTAGACAATAGAACATAAGCATAAGGAAAATGATTATGTCTCCTAGGTATATCATTAACAGTACTAAGGTAGATTATTTCTCTAACACCCCCCCTTAATCCTAACTCAGTACAACTTATTCAAAATGATTTATTAAGAACTTGGAAACTAAGGTCTTCAACATGTCCTCTTCTTCACTTGAATGAGCTGAAAGAACAACTTCTTGGTGATGGACTTGGTGAAGATGTTATGGATGCCAAGATCATGTATCAATGCATCAAAGTGCTGTAAACAAAGATTATGTGGAGAGGCCCTTTGATGGTCATCATTTGATGATGGAAGGGAATCATAAGAATGCCTTTTGATGTAAGCATAATCTGATCTAATATCATAATCAACCATGGAAAATATATCTTTGGAAACTCTTTCCCAAATAACATCAAAAGATTCAACAAAATTTGCATCATGTGTAGCTTCCATATCATGAATAGAACCATGAATCTTGTTCCCAATTTGATGAAGCACCTTCATAACTCTCTAAAAAAGCTCATGATGCTATGAAATATCATAATATAGGTCATACAGAGTATAAAATATCATATGTATGGTGTCTCCATGAGCGAATGGGTCCATAGAGAGATAAGAGTGAGCAACTAAATCACAATTGCAATTGAGCGAACCTGGAAGTTTTGGAGACTTGATATTTGAATCGTGGGTGGTAAGAGAAAGTCCATACATATGGAATATAAGTCCCATGAAGGACAATGATATGTCTATCCAATCAATTAAATACATACAATACATAACCACAACATATACAAGAGACAGAACATTGGAAACTAGGCAATTTTCAGAATTTCCAACTAGTGAACTTGAGGGTTGTTGGGTCTTTTGGTCATGAAATTGTTGGAGAAATGAGTCAATTAATATAATAGATTTTATATCAACATGTATATATCCTTTATAATCAGAATGGGAAATATATTATTGTTTTGGAAAAGAGATTTCAAAAGACATGTCAGAAACTAGCAAAAAATGACTAGTTTTGGGAAGAAGCTTTGATGAACTGACTAGGTTTTATTCGAAGGAAGGGATGGAGGATTCATATTCTGATATATCATAAGGTAAATCAGTAATAAATCCATCAGAAACATATATATCAGAAATGGGTTTTACCCATGCACTCAATGCATGCTCATGGTTACCACTTCCTTTCTTGTGCTCCCATTTTCTTGCAAAATCTGGAAGATCAATATGGTTGTCATTAAGGAGTTTGGTAATGATGTCCATATTATTTTGTGAAACAATATATTTCAATATTTGAACCTCTACAATAAAAACATGTGGGTCTCTCTCTCTTGTTTCTCCTCCTGGATTTCGAACTCCCATCAGTAGAACTGGAGGTTTCTGAACATGACTGTTTCTTCTCTTTCTCTTTTTTCTTCAAATATTTATTATTTACTTTGTGTTGATTTGGTACACCACTAGAAAGGGATTTTTATTTGGGTTTTATAGTACCCATTTGGATGATATTTCCCTTCTCATGAGTCAAAGACTCCATGAAATCCGCTAGCACATGCATCTTCCAATTCTAGTTGTAACCTGGTTGAGTGGAATGTTGAAACATACACATAATACTCAGGCCCTAACTTAGAAAGGATGGAAAAGATAAGATGATATTATTTATTCTCTATGCCAAATTATTTCAGCTAAATTATTAGCACTTTGAACTTGGTAAAGAAGCCTTCAATGGTCTCATAGTGAGCTAGGCTTACAAAGATTAACGTGTTTCGAAGCTCATGGCCTCTCATTTCATCTGTCTTCCGAAATAGTGACTAAATATTGAGCCAAAATTAATTGGTTGTGTCAAGAATTTCAACATGAAAGAGGAGATCTCTTGAAGTTCTGATGTAGAGCATACCAAATTCTTCATCAAGTCTATATATTAAAATAATTAGCTTTCTCCATAGCAGAATTTGGCTTGCGTTGAGTCCCCATAGTGACCCTGTAGAGGCCCTTGGACCTCAACTAGATGACCATCCCATCATTCCATTAAAAAGAATTGAATCGAGTAATAAATTATTGAGTTTAATCCATTCTTCTTGCGCAACCTGTAACAAAAACGCAGTTAAACCTGCAAGGCAAACACTCAATTTTTTTAGAAATATGCCCTAAACAACAACTCAAACCTCACAAGATTTGTTTTCATCTACAAATAGCTCTGATACCATGTCATAATTTTCTTCTCAGTGAGATCTAGGAGATAGATCAATATTCACACTCAAAGTGTTTGATAAAATGTGAAACAAAACAACAAAAGAGACAAAAAATAGCTAGAATAACACATATGAATGGTGCTAATAACTGATCATATTATTACTGTACATCTTGTATATGTTATATTACATATTTATAATACATTGGGGAAAATGTGTGAGCCCTTAGAGCCAATGTCAATGCATACAAGTGTCAGGCTAGGATTTGACCCCTAAACCCCCTAGGTTGACCAATAGACTCCTAAACCTAACCAAACAGTCACGAAACCATGTGTGAACATGTCAAATCCCAAAATTTCCGAAAATTTTAAAATTTTGAAAATACAGATAATTTTCATTAATGCAGTCAACTAATTGTTATAATTAGTTATATGTTAATGATTTTGTAAACTGAAGTATCTGCTTGATTATGTTTATCTTATAGAATAATTCTTTTTCAATTTAATGACTTGTTTTTCTTTGCGACCACAAGGTGGAACTATCTTGGTGTTCTGGGGCTTACTTAGCTTTGAGCTAACGCAGAAAGTTTACCTGCTCTTACAGATTTACAGGTAAGAATATCCGTTGCTGTTTGTCAATAATCATTACGCATACAGATATATGTTTGTCACAAAATAATAGCTCTGTAAAAGAATATAAATGTTATTCAATTTTAAAATTCTTTATGAGGTAAAACCATTAAATTATCATTCTTTCAAAGACGCTATGGAAATGAGATTCAGTCCTGTCAGTATTGGGAACAACTGATTTCTTTCTAGTAGTTGTAATTTATAGTTCTTATTGCGTATTTAAACTCTTCGATGTTTATCGTAGTCGTCGTGTGTATAAATTCCTTAAATCTTTCTTTGCATGCATACTAAGAATGGAAGGGTTATTACGTTAGGAGTCTAACTTAAAATGTGAACATATACCTTTTATGTCAAGCTAGATTTGATTCCCCATGGAATATGGAAGTAATGCGCAAGAAAATAAGAGTTTTTATACCTTTATTCTAACTTCCAATGCTTTGACAGTTTGAAGGAATTATAACATTATTACATGCTACTCTCAAAGGAGTTAAGTTAATGTTGATGCACTGATTCTTTTACGCATAACTTATTTGGAAGATAAAGTCCAGTTATGGTTATTAAATCATTTAAAGCTATATGATGTCAACCCTGAGTAATACTATAAAGCTTAATATTTCTTTTGTCTACAAACTTAATGATTTATACAACCAATCCTTAAATACAAAACTAGAGCTAATCTCACAAGACGGGTATATTAACAAGAATATGTTCTATGAATTTCCTTTCATAGTTATTAAAAGGCATATCCTTAATGGATTTATAACCATCGAAAGAATAAACATCATGTTAGTATAATAATGGTTAGTAATAATGGCCCCACCCATGATGAGTCTTAAGGCATAACTTTTACATTGCTGAATCTTTAGTTAATGATAAGTGGCATAACCCTTGCCACCATTATAATAGTTTGTTGAAAGATTATTTTGCAAAGCATAGAGAAAAGGGTCTTGAAATGGAGCGCGCCATAATGAAACTATAGTTTAACCTTGATCTAAGTTTTATAAACTTTTATTACATGCCTCCTTTACTTGCATAACGTGCTAGGTCATGTATTGCTTATACCCTTGCTATGTTAGAAATGGTTGGTTGAATGAATACTTGTTTGTAAGCAATGTACTCACCAAAAAAGAACGTTATGAATTTCTTTTATAACATATTACAAGGCTTAACTATTACCAAGGTTATAATTCTTAAATGAATGTATGCCAAAATGTAAAATGATGGGTCGTATTATTCCACGGCTTTAATGATTATTATAACATAGCTTTTATAGCAATTATTCTTTATTTACCATGCGACGTGCATGATAGGTTGAGAAGGGAGTAACGACTATGGTGGAACTTTGAAACAACAACAAATGATTGGAATAAAAACTTCTCAACGATTACACGCCGGGACTATAGGGATTTACCCACTGCATGCAAATAATTTGTAAGTGGACGTGGCAACACCATAGCCAAGAGTTGGGTGATTAAAAGGACTCTCTCGAACCCTAGACTTATTATTTTCCTGTTGTTTTTGGCCTCCGGCCGTTCTGCTACTGCACTTCGACCTCCATGTTGTTTTCTGCAACTAGTTGAGTAACAGTCGCCTAACTTGCTCCTGGTCTTTCACCCTTCAAAAAACTGCTTTGGAAACTGAGGGAGGAAAGCCGTAATGGGATACCTCCGCTGCTTAGATTGGACTGGTTTCTTTCCTCCAGGGTTTTAACTTCCACCACTTTATTATTTTAGAGTCCATCAGTATGTAAAGTCCTTTATCTCCGTGGCTCGGTAGTGAAAGTCGAGGTCTTACTTTTCCAGAGTAGCTGGGGCATAGGGTTTATAGCATATTGTATTTTGTTTGATGAGCGGTTGCGGCCCAAGTTTTTACACTTGCTTGGCCACATGCTTCAACTCTCGGTCGCCATTGGTAGATACCGTGTTAGTAATCTCCGACTTCCCTGTGGTAGATGAAGGTTTGGCTCCTCCTCGCGTTGGTAGCTGCGTTGCTATTTGTGGGTGGTTATGTTTCCATTAAGATTTGAGGTAAGAAGCAAATACTAATAACTTCATTTTTTCTTGTTTTAATATGTTCTAGCTTATACATAGCAAGATATTAACAGTTTTATTGTTTGATGTTACACAGGTGTCGACCTGTCCTCTTGTGTAGTTGGTGTAGGGCTGGAACAAGCGTTGCTCATGGGTAAGCCTTGGATACCCCATGGCTTTCCGTCCTTGTTCAGTCCCTTATGGGACATTTGATGGTTGGTCGTCATAGCCTACAAGCCCTCTTGGTTTTGGTTTACTTGGGTTTACTTTGTTCGTTGTTTATGTTAAGAAAGGCCCTTGCTTTAAGCGGGGCTTCCGGCTTAGCCGTGACTATAAATTTTGATTTTTGATCTGTTTACTTGTGTATATATGTAAAAATGATAGAAGGCTGGTAAAGCCTTACTCTGTTAATTTTTTTTGAAGCCGAGAGGTGTTAGAAGAGCTTATAATCTTTGGTTTTTACATCTCTGTTGTAATTTTTGAGATATTAGGGTTTTACCCTAACTTGATGATATGAAATGTATTTACTGTTTCTTTAAATTATCTTGGATTTACAAAGAAATACTGTAATTTATTTGGTTAAAAATTATATGTTGTTATGGATGGTTGAGCTCGATGAGTCGAGCATGTTTATACTCTGTTAATTTATTTACTGTCAGTTATGGCATTTGAATTTTACCCTGCAATATTATTTAAATGTTACCTGTTAGGATATCTGTACATTATTTTCACATTTTCTTACTTTGATTCACTCCATTCTAAATAAAGTTTTTAAATATTGTTCTATAATTGTTAATCTTCAGAAATTAAGTAATTTAATGTTCTTGATGTTGTACTTATGTAACGGTTCGTTACATATTTTTAAGTACATAAATTATATTTACTTAGTATTTATTATAAAGAAATAAGAATATTATTTTATTTATATGCCAATGCTTTTCCTATAATTAGATGCATTATTTTGTACTTAGTCTATTATAGGTGTATAATAAGAAAGTATTTTGTTATTTAAATTTCTTATGCTTCCTATATTGAATAATTTATAAGAAGTTCTTTCTGTATTTTATATTACCCTATTTATGATATAGTGTTATTATTTATAAAATAAAAGAAATAATAAACTAACTAGATGTATCTTTATAATTTATTCCAAATTTATCTATTTTTACTCACAATTTGATTTCCGTAAAAACCATAGTTATTTAACCTATACAGGAAAGAAATAAACTGTAGAGTTTGAAAGGTATTTTATTTAACCTAACACTACACATTTAACTATTTTATTCTTCCTTTTTATTCCAAAATAAATGTAAAGATTACTAAGACGACTGCTGTATAGATAACTGTTTTTATCTACCAAAACATATTACTGTTAATATAATAATATAGCTTCTTTTCCTTTTACTAGTAATCTGACATTCACAGTCTATGTCTAACCGTACTCCTTGTACACAATACTATTTCTTCTGATAACAAATAAAAGTAAAAATTCTCTTAATCAATCTAACATCTTATTTTAAATTTACATTATACTATCTTCATTTATATACACCACTTGTGCTAGAGTACGATATGGATTAATCCAGATGGGGAAAAACACAGGTAGGATTTGTTTCTCATTAAGAATAAATTCATCACTAAACAAGCTAAGATATTATATTCTCTAAGTTTTTACACCATAAGCTGCAACTGCATCATTCAATCACACACAAATAGTAACACAGAAATTAATAAATAGAAGAACCTGTTCTTAAAGCTTGTTCGACAACAACAATGAGAGGCCGTTCCTCCCTACCATCTCCTGGAGAGCACTCAAACAGCGACTCCTCAGGACCCCCGAGCTTGCTCTGGTCTCCCTGGTTGGAATTAGGTGCAGCAAATAATCAAGTACTAGTCCTGAGACTCAATACCAGTCCTGAACTTGTCAGTCAAATCTCTCAGCTAGAAAACTGTATCAGACCAAGTTATTGCAGCTTATCTCTCAAACACCTTCCTTAGAGTTTCTCTTTTTCCCCAATAAATTTCTTGAAGTGCATTCCTCCTGAATGATTCTTCTCCTGGAAAATATCTGAGCAGCCTCATCTCTCTACATTGGGTACTTTTAAAAGATTGCCTAGGTCTTTTTGGGTTAGTTGTCATTAATTGAACCACCTGCTCTGATCTCACTTTCTTGGGGGATCATGACCCCAAATGTAGGGAAGTTTCCACCTACAACATAGGAAGTGTTTGAGGAAGCTGCCACTTGTCTTTTGTTCTCCACCTAGTTCCTTGCACCAGTTTGACCAGTAACACTCTCATTAACAACTCTCCCAAGCTGTTGTCTCCACTTTTTATTTATTAAAAATAAAATATTTGGAATTACATTCTACATCTTTTGACTCTGTTGAGTCATCAGTTTCAACTTAGCATTAATTTTAACATAATGTCTTAGATATCAATTTAAAACAATAACATTATTTTACAAAATTGGGGTATGTGACATACACACCCCCTTAAAATGTAACATTGTCCTCAATGTTACTTATTCTTCGTCCTCCGAAGTCCCCATGGAACAGATTTGGGTATGCTTCCCACATCTTACTTTCCAGTTCCCAGGTGGCCTCTTCAGGACTAAGGTGCTTCCATTGCACCTTCACCTGTCCAATGGTGCAGTTCCATAGTGTAATTCCCTCCTCTCGAGGATACAGTCCGGTTCCACCAGAATTTCTCCTTTTGGTTCCACCTGTACAATATTCCAATCAACCACATGAGTAGTATCATGAACATACTTCTTTAAAACAGAGATATGAAAAACATTATGTACTTTCAAGTTAGGTGGTAATGCTAGTTGGTAGGTTACTTGGCCAATCCTAGATAAAATTTCAAATGGACCACAGTAACGTGGTGCTAACTTTGCACAACTCCCCAGTCTTAGAGAGCTTTTCTTAGGCCTTACCTTGATGAACACATGTTCACCTACCTAGAACTCCTTTGGAGTTCTTTTCAAGTCTTTTTGACTTTTTTGCTGATGCTGAGCCACCTTCAAATTTCCCTGCACTTGCTTCACAATTTCCTCCATTTCTTTCAACAATTCTAGTCCTAACACCAATCTATCTATTGGATTATTCCAAGAGATAGGAGTGTTTCATTTATGTCCATATAAAATTTCAAATGGACTAAATTTAGCTAATGACTGATAGTTATTATTATATGCAAACTCTGCTAGATGTAAATAATCCTCCCACTTACCTGGCTGATCTTTCACATACATTCTTAATAAATCCTCCAGTACCTGATTTACTCTTTCAGTTTGTCCATCTGTTTGAGGATGGAAGGAAGTACTGAAATTCAATGTTGTATTTAATCCTTTAAACAAGGAATTCCAAAAGTTTCCTGTAAACTTAGGATGTCTATCCGAGATTATAACTTTCGGTACTCCATGTAACCGAAAAATCTACTTTAAGAAGATATCATCTATATTGGCAGTCTTGTAAGTAGTTTTAACAGGAATAAAATGTGTTGCCTTGCTTAAATTATCAACCACTACCATAATAGAGTCATTTTGATTCTGATTTCTGGGCAGTCCAGTAATAGAATCTAAGCTAATCACTTCCCATTTTAAGCTAGGAATAGGTAGAGGTTGTAGCAAACCAGCTGGGTGTTGGTGTTTGGTTTTTACCTGTTGACATTCTAAACACCTTGCAATGTATTCAGCTACTTCATTTTTCATATTTGGCCGAAAATATTCTTTTCTTAGCATGGTTATAGTCTTCTGATAACCTGGGTGTCCTGAATATGGTGTTTTATGGACTTCATCCAGAATTAACAACTTAACCTTAGACACATTAGGTACATACAGTTTATCCTTAAATAATAAAAATTCATTTTCATTTAAACTATAACCTTTTATTAAGCTTTCTGTAGGTTTTTCCTTAGCTGTAATTTGCAATTTTTGATAAATTTCATCTTGTTTTACCCCTTCTTTAAGCTGTTCATTTAAATCTGAAGCATAAGTGCTGATTGCTGCTGTAAAGTTCAGCTTAGCATTTCTGCTTAATGCATCATCTACCTTATTCTCCTTACCCTTTATATGTTGGATTTCAAAGTCATACTCGCTTAAGAAAGCTAACCACCTAGCTTGTCTAGCATTTAAGTTAGGCTGATCTAGAAGATATTTCAGTCTTTATTATCAGTCATTAAAATAAATTTTCTGCCAATTAAATGATGTCACCACATTTTTAAGGCGTGTATTACAGCTGCGAGTTCTAGATCATAAGTTGCGCAATTCTTTTCGTGGATTTTTAACTTTCTAGACTCATAGGCAATGACACGCCCTTCTTGAGTTAGAACACCACCTAAGCCATCATTACAAGCATCCGTGCATACCACGAAGTCTTTATTAGGATCTTTTATTCTTAGAATAGGTGCACTAGTCAATAAGGTTTTTAACTTCTTAAAACTTTCTTCACATTTTAGGTTCCAGTCAAATTTCTTTCCTTTCTTTTGTAAGGAAGTTATCGAATTTTCTATCCTTGAAAAGCCTTCAATGAATCTCCGGTAATAACTGGTAATTCCCATGAACGACCTAACATTTGTTACATCTTTTGGAACAGGCCAATCTTCGATTTCCTGTATCTTTTTAGGATGTACTAAAATTCCTTCCTTAGTCACTATGTGACCTAAGTACTGAATTTCATCCTTAAAGAAGTCACACTTACTAAACTTCACGAAGAGTTGATGTTCTCGCAACTCTTATAAAACTATTTTTAGGTGTTCTTTATGTTCTTTTTCCGTTTTAGAGTAAATTAGGATGTCATCGATAAACACAACCACAAACTTATCTAAATACTTACGCATTATATTTTTCATTAAGCACATAAAGATAGCTGGGGCGTTAGTAAGCCCGAATGGCATTACGATAAACTCGTAGTGTCCATAACTTGTTCTAAAGGTTGTCTTAAAGATATATTCATCTTTAATTCTTACTTGATGATATCCTGACCTCAAATCTATCTTTGAAAAAACCGTGGCTCCACATAGTTGATCAAACAGATCATCTATGCATGGCAACGAATATCTATTTTTAATAGTCATCTTGTTTAGCTGACGGTAGTCTATGCATAATCGCATGGTTCCATCTTTCTTTTTAACAAATATGACCGGTGCTCCCCAAGGAGACACACTAGGTCGAATGTACCTTTTATTAATTAACTCTTTTAATTGTGATTTTAACTCATTAATTTCTAATATGTTCATTCGATAAGGGGCCTTTCAAATAGGTACCGCACCTGGTACCGGTTCAATGGTGAAATCCAATTCCCTCCTTGGAGGTAATCCTGGAATTTCGTCTGGGAATACATCAGTATATTCTTTTAAAATAGGAATACTTTCGATTTTTAACTTATCTGTTTTAGTTTTACCTTCCTCATATGTAATAGTTACTGCATAGGCTTTACATCCTTTTCTAACAGCTCTTTTAAGTTGTAAAGCATAAATCTGCCTTATTATAGTTTTTCTAGGAATACCCTTAACCTTTACTGGTTGTTCATAACTATTTAAGCACGTGAAAGTTTTATCATAACAATTTAAAATTACCTTATGTTGTTCTAACCAGTTCATACCAATCAACAAATCATATGAGCCAATTGGAAAAACATTAAGCTTAACTACAGTTTCAAATTCATCCATAAATAAAGCACATTCTTTCACAAAAAAAGTTACTTTTCTTTTTGCCCCAGTGGCTAATTGAACTAACCAAGGATTCTCAAACTTATCGATAGACAACTTACATTTTTCCACTATCTAAGGTGCAATATAACTGAGACTAGCTCCTGGATCAATTAAAATGGTTATAGGGGTCTATTTAATCATACCTTCTACTTCCACCATGGAAGTCTGATAGTCAGCTTGGTGGTTCTCCAATTCCGCGTTAATTCTGGGTATGCTCCTTGCTAGTTCCCCAATGGTCATCTCCTCCTGTACAATATGAATATTACTAGCAGTCTTTTTCCGGTTTGGACAGACCGAGGCATAGTGCGGGCCATTACATTCCCAGCACTTAACAGGCTCTTTACGTTCAAAACTCTTGGAAAAATTTCCATGGTTATTTGCAGCTTCCTTTCCCTTAAAATTATTCGAATTGTTGGAAGTACCATTCCTATTTCCCTCGAAATTCTTGTTGATAGAATAATTTTTGGTCTTATTATTCTTGAAATTCCTATGAGGTACAAATTCCTTCTTCTTAAATTCAGGCTGATTGTTATTTTTCTTAGCCTTCCAGTTGGCCAAGACTTCTTTCTTTCGGTTCTGCTCAAAACAAAAATTAGCCTTCCTCATAGCTTCCTCCAAAGTCTTCGGGTTATCATATTCAATTATGTCTTTGATATGATATAATAGACAGCTAAGAAATCGTTGTACTTTAGGTTTCTTGTCTACTAGGTAGGGTACATACCTAAGTAAACTTAATAATTTGCTGTTCAAATCCTTCATTGTCATTGAACCTAACTTCAATTCATAAAACTCTTTAGCTCTTTCCTCGTAATACTGTTTAGACAGAAATTTCTTTTTGAAATACCTTTTAAAGGTACTCCAATTAACTTCCTTCTCTCTTATACCCTTGACTCTCTTTAGGTCTTGCCACCATATGTCAGCTTTTCTTGAGAGGTTATATATTGCCATCCTTTCCTTTAACTGATTAGAATAATTATATATATGAAAATACTTCTTCATCCTGGATAACCAGGACTCTGCTTCCTCCCCCTTCTTAGTCTCTCCGTTAAAAGTTGGGGGCTTTATCTTTTTGAACTCCCTTGAAATTTCCTCGTATGGTTTGTATTTCTTCTTTCTGTCATACAAATCATCTTCACTACTGTCACTAGTAGTATGGTAACTTTTTCATTCACCAAACCCTTCAGATGATGAACTGCTTTCAGTTTTTGCAAGCTTCATCTTTTTAGATTTTCTTTGATGACTAACATCCTCAGATTCTGACCTTCTACTCCTTCCTTCAGTTTGGAACTTTTCTGTTAAAATTTGGTTCAATTCTTCCTGAGCCTTTAGGATCCTTTCATTCTCCCTCTTTACTGACTCCATTTCAGTTTTCAAATCTTTTACAGTCTGTAATAGCTCTGAGGAGTTAGCAGTCACACCTTCTAATATAGGATCTCTGGGCAAATTTCTTGTTTCTGTATCTGGAGACTCCTCCTATACATACTCTCCCAGCTTTTCCATACCTGCCTGTTAAACTTCAGAAAAAGGAAATTTTCTGTTTTAAACATAAAACAAAATATATGTTAGCATATTATTTTTAATTTACTGTTCTATGAAAGCTAGTTGGGCTGCATCAAGGCCTAGTGTTTGAACCTTGTGCTCTGATACTACATGTCAAATCCCAAAATTTCCGAAAAATTTAAAATTTTGAAAATACAGATAATTTTCATTGATGCAGTCAACTAATTGTTATAATTAGTTATATGTTAATGATTTTGTAAACTAAAGTATCTGCTTGATTATTTTTATCTTATAGAATAATTCTTTTTCAGTTTAATGACTTGTTTTTCTTTACGACCACAAGGTGGAACTGTCTTGGTGTTCTGGGGCTTATTTAGCTTTGAGCTAACGCAGAAAGTTTACCTACTCTTACAGATTTACAGGTAAGAAGATCCGGTGCTGCTTGTCAATAATCATTACGCATACAGATATATGTTCATCGCAAAATAATAGCTCAGTAAAAGAATATAAATGCTATTCAATTTCAAAATTCTTTATGAGGTAAAACCATTAAATTGTCATTCTTTTAAAGATGCTATGGAAACAAGATTCAGTCCTGTCAGTATTGGGAACAACTGCTTTCTTTCTAGTAGTTGTAATTTATAGTTCTTATTGCGTATTTAAACTCTTCGATGTTTATCGTAGTCGTCGTGTGTATAAATTCCTTAAATCTTTCTTTGCATGCAGACTAAGAATGGCAGGGTTATTACGTTAGGAGTCTAACTTAAAATGTGAACATATACCTTTTATGTCAAGCTAGATTTCATTCCCCATGGAATATGGAAGTAATGCGCAAGAAAATAAGAGTTTTTATACCTTTATTCTAATTTCCAAAGATTTGACAGTTTAAAGGAATTATAACATTATTACATGCTACTCTCAAAAGGAGTTAAGTTAATGTTGATGCACTGATTCTTTTACACATAACTTATTTGGAAGATAAAGTCTAGTTATGGTTATTAAATCGTCGAAAGCTATATGTTGTCAACCCTGAGTAATACTATAAAGCTTAATATTTCTTTTGTCTACAAACTTAATGATTTATACGACCAATACTTAAATACAAAACTAGAGCTAATCTCACAAGATGGGTATCTTAACAAGAATAGGTTCTATGAATTTCCTTTCATAGTTATTAAAAGGCATATCCTTAATGGATTTATAACCATCGAAAGAATAAACATCATGTTAGTATAATAATGGTTAGTAATAATGGCCCCGCCCTTGATGAGTCTTAAGGCATAACTTTTACATTGCTGAATCTTTAGTTAATGATAAGTGGCATAACCCTTGCCACCATTATAATAGTTTGTTGAAAGATTATTTTGAAAAGCATAGAGAAAAGGGTCTTGAAATGGAGCACGCCATAATGAAACTATAGTTTAACCTTGATCTAAGTTTTATAAACTTTTATTGCATGCCTCCTTTACTTGCATAACGTGCTAGGTCATCTATTTCTTATACCCTTGCTATGTTACAAATGGTTGGTTGAATGAATACTTGTTTGAAGCAATGTACTCACCAAAAAAGAACGTTATGAATTTCTTTTATAACATATTACAAGGCTTAACTATTACCAAGGTTATAATTGTTAAATGAATGTATGCCAAAATGTAAAAATGATGGGTCGTATTATTACACGCCTTTAATGATTATTATAACATAGTTTTTATAGCAATTATTCTTTATTTACCATGTGACGTGCATGCTAGGTTGACAAGGGAGTAAGGACTATGGTGGAACTTCGAAACAGCAACAAATGATTGGAACAAAAACTTATCAACGATTACATGTCGGGACTATAGGGATTTACCCACTACATGCAAATAATTTGTAAGTGGATGTGGCAACACCGTAGCCAAGAGTTGGGTGATTAAAAGGACTTTCTTGAACCCTAGACTTATTATTTTCCTGTTGTCTTCATCCTCCGGTCGCTCTTCTACTGCACTTCGACCTCCATGCTATTTTCTGCAACTAGTTGAGTAACAATCGCCTAACTTGCTCCTGGTCTTTCACCCTTCAAAAACCTGCTTTGGAAACTGAGGGAGGAATGCCGTAATGGGATACCTCCGCTGCTTAGATTGGGCTGGTTTCTTTCCTCCAGGTTTTTAACTTCCACCGCTTGCTTAGTTTGGAGTCCATCAGTCTGTAAAGTCCTTTATCTCTGTGGCTTGGTAGTGAAAGTCGAGGTCTTACTTTTCCAGAGTAGCTGGGGCATAGGGTTTGCAGCATATTGTATTTTTTTTTATGAGCGGTTGCGGCCCAAGCGTTTACACTTGCTTAGCCAAATGCTTTAACTCTCATTATCCGTTGGTAGATACCGTGTTAGTAATCTCTGACTTCCCTGTGGAAGATGAAGGTTTGGCTCCTCCTCGCATTGGTAGCTGCACTATTGTTTGTGGGTGGTTATGTTTCCATTAAGATTTGAGGTAAGAAGCAAATACTGATAACTTCATTTTTTCTTGTTTTAATATGTTCCAACTTATACATAGCAAGATATTAACATTTTTATTGTTTGATGTTACACAGGTGTCAACTTGTCCTCTTGCGTGGTTGGTGCAGGGTTGGAAGAAGCATTGCTCACGGGTAAGCCTTGGATACCCCATGGCTGTTAGTCCTTGTTTGGTCCCTTACGGGACATTTGATGGTTGGTCGCCGTGGCCTGTAAACCCTCATGGTTTTGGTTTACTTGGGTTTACTTTGTTCATTGTTTCTGTTAAGAAAGGCCTTGCTTTAAGCGGGGCTTCTGGCTTAGGCCGTGACTATAAATTTTGATTTTTGATCTGTTTACTTGTGTATATATATATAAATGATAGAAGGCTGGTAAAGCCTTACTTTGTTAATTTTGTTTGAAGCCGAGAGACATTAGAAGAGCTTATATTCTTTGGTTTTTACATCTCTGTTGTAATTTTTGAGATATTAGGCTTTTACCCTAACTTGATGATATGAAACGTATTTACAGTTTCTTTAAATTATCTTGGATTTACAAAGAAATACTATAATTTATTTGGTTAATACTTATATGTTGTTATGGATGGTTGAGCTTGATGAGTCGAGCATGTTTATACTCTGTTAATTTATTTACTGTCAGTTATGGCATTTGAATTTTACCCTGCAATATTATTTAAATGTTACCTGTTAGGATATCTGTACATTATTTTCACATTTTCTTACTTTGATTCACTCCATTCTAAATAAAGTTTTTAAATATTGTTCTATAATTGTTAATCTTCAGAAATTAAGTAATTTAATGTTCTTAATGTTGTACTTATGTAACTGTTAGTTACATCCTTTTAAGTACATAAATTATATTTACTTAGTATTTATTATAAAGAAATAAGAATATTATTTTATTTATATACCAATGCTGTTCCTATTATTAGATGCATTATTTTGTACTTAGTCTATTATAGGTGTATAATAAGAAAGTATTTTGTTATTTAAATTTCTTATGCTTCCTATATTGAATAATTTATAAGAAGTTCTTTCTGTATTTTATATTACCCTATTTATGATATAGTGTTATTATTTATAAAATAAAAGAAATAATAAACTAACTAGATGTATCTTTATAATTTATTCCAAATTTATCTATTTTTACTCACAATTTGATTTCTATAAAAACCATAGTTATTTAACCTATATAGGAAAGAAATAAACTGTAGAGTTTGAAAGGTATTTTATTTAACCTAACACTACACATTTAACTATTTTATTCTTCCTTTTGATTCCAAAATAAATGTAAAGCTTACTAAGATGACTGTTGTATAGAGAACTATTTTTATCTACCAAAACATTTACTATTAATATAATAATATAGCTTCTTTTCGTTTTACTAGTAATGTGACATTCACAGTCTAGGTCTAACCCTACTCCTTGTACAGAATACTATTTCTTCTGATAACAAATAAAAGTAAACATTCTCTTAATCAATCTAACATCTTATTTTAAATTTACATTATACTATCTTCATTTATATACACCACCTGTGCTAGAGTACGATCTGGATTAATCCAGATGGGGAAAAACACAGGTAGGATTTGTTTCTCATTAAGAATAAATTCATCACTAAACAAGCTAAGATATTCTATTCTCTAAGTTTTTACACCATAAGCTGCAACTGCATCATTCAATCACACACAAATAATAATGCAGAAATTAATAAATAGCAGAACTTGTTCTTAAAGCTTGGTCGACAACAGTAATGAGAGGCCATTCCTCCCTACCATCTCTTGGAGAGTGCTCAAACAATGACTCCTCAGGACCCCCGAGCTTTCCCTGGTCTCCCTGGCTGGAACTAGGTGTAGCAAATAATCAAGTACTAGTCCTGAGACTCAATACCAGTCCTGAACTTGTGAGTCAAATCTCTCAGCTAGAAAACTGTATCAGACCAAGTTACTGCAGTTTATCTCTCAAACACCTTCCTTACAGTTTCCCTTTTTCCCCAATAAATTCCTTGAAGTGCATTCCTCCTGAATGATTCTTCTCCTGGAAAATATCTGAGCAGCCTCAGCTCTCTACATTGGGTACTTTTAAAAGATTGCCTAGGTCTTTTTGGGTTAGTTGTCATTAATTGAGCCACCTGCTCTGATTGCACTTTCTTGGGGGATCATGACCCCAAATGTAGGGAAGTTGCCACCTGCAACATAGGAAGTGTTTGAGGATGCTGCCACTTGTCTTTTGCTCTCCACCTAGTTCCTTCCACCAGTTTGACCAGTAACACTCTTATTAACAGCTCTCCCAAGCTGTTGTCTCCACTTTTTATTTATTAAAAATAAAATATTCAGAATTACATTCCACATCTTTTGACTCTGCTGAGTCATCAGTTTCAACTTAGCATTAATTTTAACATAATGTCTTAGATATCAATTTAAAACAATAACATTATTTTACAAAATTGGGGTATGTGACAGAACATGTGTGAATAGGTAAGAAGCATGTATGGGTAATAAATTTGGGAATTCAAGCATGGAAGAGAGCATGGTTAAATGGAGGAATCTCTAAGAGGAAAATAAATTCCAAGGAGACCACAAAAAGCCACATTCACACACACTAACGCCCCTAGTCAAAGATGGAAGTGGGTTGAAATTAATGCATAGACTGAAATATCAAGATGTTCAAACTAGAACATCTCAACTACATTTAATGAGCCAGAATCACCTATTTGACTAGTATTGATTAATATAACCTAAGTTAGACCATAGAACATAAGCACAAGGAAAATGATTATCTATCCTAGGTAGATCATTAAGACGTGAATAAGGTAGATTATTTCTATAAAACCCCCTTTTAATCCTAAATTAGTGCAGCTTACTGAAAATAATTTATTAACTCCTTGGCAACTAAGGCACAAGTCACCTTTTAGAACAAAATTTTATCAATCCATGTAACCGAGGCAAGGAGGAAAACCTCATGGGAAAAAACCTCCCCTCAAAAATGGATATGACAGAGATGAAGAAAAATGTCTTCAATATGTCCTCTTCTTCACTTGAATGAGATGAAAGAACAACTTGTTGGTTATGGACTTGGTGAAGATGTTCTAGATCCCAAGATCATGCATCAATGCATCCAAGTGTTGTAAACAAAGATCATGTGGAGAGGCCATTTGATGGCCATCATTTGATTATGGAGGGTAATCATAAGAATGTATTTTGGTGCAATAATACTCTGATATAATAGCATAATCAGCCATGTAAAATATATCTCTGCAAAATCTTTCCCAAATAACATCAAAAGATTCAACAAAATCTGCATCATGTGTAACTGCCATATCATGAATAAAACCATGAATCTTCTTCCCAATTTGGTGAAGGAGCTTTATAACTATGTAACAAAGATCATCGGGCTCTGAAATAATAGAATATAGTTCATAAGCAGCAAAAAATATCATAGGTATGGTGTGTCCATGAGTGAATGGGTCCATAGAGAGAGAAAAGTCAGTAACTAGATCACAATTGCAATTTAGAGAACCTAAAAGTTGTGGAGACTTGAGATTTAAGCCACGGGTGGTAAAAGCAAGTCTAGAAATATGGAACAGAATTCCCATGAAGTTTAATTATATGGATTTCCAACCAATGAATTACATACAAGACATAATAACAACATATACAAGAGACATAGCATTGGAAACTAGACAATTTTCAGAATTTCCAACTAGTGAACTTGAGGGTTGTTGGGTATTTTGGTCATGAAATGGTTGAGGAAATGAGTCAATGACTGTAATAGGCTATATATCAGCTTGTATATATGCTTCAGAATTATAATGGGAAATTTTTTATTGGTTTGGGAAAGAGCTTTCAGAAGACATGTCAGAAACCAACAAAAATGACTAGTTTTCAGATGAAGCTTTGATGAATTGACTTGGTTTCCTTACAAGGAAAGGATGGAAGCTTCATATTATGATATATCAGAAAGTAAATAAAAAATAGAGCCATAATAAATAGAGATATCAGAAATTGGTGTTACCCATGCACTTGATGCATGCTCAAGCTTACCATTTCCTTTCTTGTGCTCCCATCTTCTTGCAAAATATGGAATATCAATATGGTTCTCCTCAATGATTTTAGTCATGATCTCCATATTCAATTCTAAAGAAATATATTTCAATATATGAACCACATCAAAAACCACAATTTTAATTATATGGATTTCCAACCAATGAATTACATACAAGACATAATAACAACATATACAAGAGACATAGCATTGGAAACTAGACAATTTTCAGAATTTCCAACTAGTGAACTTGAGGGTTGTTGGGTATTTTGGTCATGAAATGGTTGAGGAAATGAGTCAATGACTGTAATAGGATATATATCAGCTTGTATATATGCTTCAGAATCAGAATGGGAAATTTTTGATTGGTTTGGGAAAGAGCTTTCAGAAGACATGTCAGAAACCAACAAAAATGACTAGTTTTCAGATGAAGCTTTGATGAATTGACTGGGTTTCCTTACAAGGAAAGGATGGAAGCTTCATATTATGATATATCAGAAAGTAAATAAAAAATAGAGCCATCATAAATAGAGATATCAGAAATTGGTGTTACCCATGCACTTGATGCATGCTCAAGCTTACCATTTCCTTTCTTGTGCTCCCATCTTCTTGCAAAATATGGAAGATCAATATGGTTCTCCTTAATGATTTTAGTCATGATCTCCATATTCAATTCTAAAGAAATATATTTCAATATATGAACCACATCAAAAACCACATGTGGGTCTCTCTCTCTTGTTTCTCCTCCTACATCTCGAACACCCATCAATAGAACTAGAGCTTCCTGAACTTGATTGCTTCTTCTCTTTCTCTTTTTGTTTCAAATATTTCTTCTTTCCTTTGGATTGATTTGGTACACCAGTAGAAAGGGCTTGTTATTTTGATTTGATAGTTTATGATCTTGTCCTTCTCATGAGTCAAAGACTCCATGAAATCTACTAGCGCAGGCATCTTCCAATTTCTAGTTCTAATCCTACTTGAGTGGAATGTTGAAACATAAACATAATACTCAGGCCCTAACTTAGAAAGGATGGACAAGATAATATGATATTCTTCCTTCTATATGCCACACTGTTTTAGCTGAATTAGTAGCACTTTAAACATGGTAAATAATTCTTTAATGGTCTCATAGTGATATAGCATCAGGGAGATAAGATCCATCTCAAGCCGATGGCCTCTCATTTCATTTGTCTTCCCAAGTAATGACTCAATCTTGAGCCAAAATTCATTGGGTGTTCCAAGAATTTCAACATGAACGAGTAGATCCCTTGAATTGCTAAGGCAGTGCATACAAAACACTTGATCAAGTCTATTAAAAATACTTAGCTTTCTCCACAACAGAATTTGGCTCTAGTTTAGTCCCCATGGTGACCCTGTAGAGGCCCTTGGACCTCAACTGGATGACCATCTCTGCCTTCCATTAAAAACAATGTAATAGAGTAAGCAATGCTCGAGTTTGCTTCATTCTTCTTGAGCATCCTGTGAAAAAATGATGTTAAACCTGTAAGGAAAACACTCAAAATTTCTAGAAATATGCCCTAAACAACAACTCAAATCTCACAAGATTTGTTTGTAGCTCCAACTAGAATTGACACAATGTGAGAATCTTCTTCTTAGTGTGATCTAGGAGCTAGAGCAATATTCACACTCAAAGTGTTTAACAAAATGTGCAATAAAACAACAAAAAAGATAGAAAATAACTTGAATGGCACATGTGAATAGTGCTAATAACTTATCATATTATTGCTGTACATATTGTATATGTTATAGTACACATTTATAACACATTTAGGAAAATTCATGAGCCCTTAGAACCCATGTGAATGCATACAAGTGTCATGATAGGATTTGACCCCTAAACCCCCCTAGGTCCACCAGTAGGATCCCAAACCTAACCAACAGTCATGAAACCATCTGTGAACATGTGTGAATAGGTAAGACGCATGCGTGGGTCATAAATGTGGGAAGGAAAGCATGGGAGAGCGCATGGGTGAGCGGAGGAATATATTGGAGGCAAATAAATGCCAAGGAGACCACAAAAATCCACATTCACACACACTTAAGCCCCTAGTCAAAGTTGGAATTGGTTTGCAATTAATGCATAGTATGAAATGTCAGGATGTTCAAACTAGAGTGCCTCAACTGCATTTAATGAGAGAGAATCAATCATTTGAATAGTATTAATCAGTATAACCTAAGTTAGACCATAGAACATAAGAACAAGGAAAATGATTATGTATCCTAGGTAGATCATTAAGGTACTAAGATAGATTATTTCTTTAACACATCTAACATTTCAAAAGAGACCCTCATTAGCTTGCACACACCCTAATATTAATAATACAAAAAAATGAATTTGCTTTGGATTTGTTGGATCTTGTTGCACTTTTGAAGCCCATAAATATGCTTTCCACCATCCATTAACCATTTTCTCAATGTTTAACTTATTAAATTTGTAAATTTACTTTTTAATTTGAAATGATTCACCCAAATTCCATGGGATTTAATTTATTTTTTACTCTAAAAATCCCCAAAATTACCCCAAATCTATATAAAATCCTTAGAAATTTGAATTTTTTTACAAAAAAAAACCATTTTTTTATGGTTGCACATTGAGAAAATTATGGATCCTTAAAAATGTTCCATGTATTCTATCCAAACACGAGAACACATCTTTCTACCAAATATGACTCTAACTTTGTAAACGTAAATGGCGAAAATGATATGGAAAAAGAGAAACCTTATTTTACGAGAACTCTATACTAAGAACAAGAACTCTAGGCATATAAAGGATGTTTTTTGAAAAAAAAAACACCAAAAACACCCCCAAATAGAAAAGTGTTGATACCAATATACATGTTTTTTTTTCGGGGTTAAAAATAGAACCATAGCCTAAACATCCCATAGTGTTGTTTACAAAAAGTTTAAAATCAACCCCTAAATTAGAAAATGATTTTTTTCTCCAAAAGATAAATTACAATTTTTTTGAAACTTGCATATTAAACAAACAAACATATTTCATAAATAATTTCACCACTCTAACCATTTAAAATCAAAGAAATTATGATATGATTCATAATGAAATCATACATTAGACCATACTAGAACAAATTATTCATATAAATATTCAAAATCTCCTTGAGAGTATCAATTACAAACATCATAATAATAATAAAAACATCTAAAATGTTAATTCCAAGGATTTGTAGTTTTGATTATTTTTTATTTTTTAACCTACTTGAATACCATCTAGCCCCCTAACCCACCCAACATTAAAATTAAAAATAAATTTAAACCCCCCTGTTCCCTGAACTCCTCTACAACAAAACATTTAAAAAACAAGAACATATAAAACACGGTTCCCCTACTAACCTCTTTACAACAATAATTTTATTTTTATATATATGGATTTTTGTAAGGATGTTACAATTTATTAAACTACTTGTAAAGAACTATATAAATTAAAATGAGTCAATAAATTTAAAGATGTTATATAAATATTTAAATTACATACAATTAAACTATATAATTGAAAAATATTAAACACATTAATAAATAACAAATTATTATTTTTTGTTCAAAAATGATATCATAAGTTTTTTATACATTCCTCCCCTAATATTTCCTTAATATTTGTTTGTTCAATATATACAAGCCTATAAATATAATGTTATGTTGTTTAATATATTGTTATATTGTTATTTTAAAAATTCAGTTTTCAAAAAAACATTTTAAAAAGTTTAATCTTATATATTTAAAATAATAATTTAGGTTATTTCTTCCAAATAAAAAGTACCTTTTTTTAAAAGATCATTCTTATTTTTTAAATATTACTCTAATCATAGTGGCTCATCTTGAAGAATATACTAGGGTATTTATAAGAATCTTGATTTGTCGTGATAAACCACTACAATTTATAAACAATATATAGAAACACTTACAATTAATTGAGGCAAACTATATTTATAAAATTAAAGTTTTTTTATGTTTATATAGATTTAAGCTTCATCCAAATTTATTCCATCATTTAAATTCGAATTTATTCGCGCTAACTTTCATGTAATATCTAGTTTGAACCTCTCTTCTAATTTATGGATGATAAATAGGCGCTATTATTGTTTCTTTAAATATAATAATGATATAATTGTATTAATATTTTTGGATATATTTAATAGTTAAAAATATGTCTTTCTTTTAAATAAAAAAATTAAAT
Source organism: Pseudotsuga menziesii (assembly GCA_001517045.1). Lineage (NCBI taxonomy): Eukaryota > Viridiplantae > Streptophyta > Pinopsida > Pinales > Pinaceae > Pseudotsuga > Pseudotsuga menziesii. The sequence goes on from LPNX010300446.1 coordinate 34,058, forward strand.
TCAAAAAAGCTAACTCAATAAGACTTTATTGCCATTTATATTAAAAAACAAGCTTGTTAAACATTTATATTATTTATTTCTTACAAATAAAGTTTTTTGAAAAATTACATTGTAAAATTTAAATAATATAATGTATAAATTGTATGTCTACATGCATGTAATAAGATGATGCACATTTAGAGAAGCTAACCAAATAAGACTTTATTGCATTTATATTATAAAAGAAGCAAATTGTATTATTTTTTTATGAATGAAGTATTTTTGAAAATTTTATTATAATCGTTAAAAGTATGTCTTTCTTTTAAATAAGAAATTTAAATTCAGATAAGCTAACCCATGAGACTCATTTATATTACAAAACAAGCTTTGTTAAGCATTTATTTTTTAGAAGAGCCACGGCATGAGAGCCACGGTTGAGAAGAAGTTGAAGTATGCTCTGTTGAGACAAAAACGAATTGGGCTTCTACGGGTGAATCTAAAACCGAGCAAGGTGATGGTCGGGATACCAGTGGTTATGGATATAGATCCAGATTTGGAAAAGATGGTCACGGTAGTGTCTGGTCTTCTCGTTAGACCCATAGCCAATATATCGCATCAGAGCACATCCGTTGAATTTTCTCCAAACACCAGAATCAATACCCTTAGGCCTTCGCAAATTCTCCTTGACGCAGATAGAGCGGTCACTCTGAGGCCTCTTCCACTCCTCTCTCTGGCATGCTCTCTTTGTCTTTCTTCCACGCATCAGCATTTTATGTTTATGCCTCCCCATTCCACCACCTCCATTGTGTCATTAAAGGGAGCACCGCTCCCTTGGATACCAAAAGGCTTCCCTTACTGGCCGCAAATCGGGTTGCTAGTGAGGACAGCCCTTTGGCCATCCAGAAAGATGGGCTCTCTTCAATGTCACCACCCATGGAGGTGGTGGAATGGGGAGGCAGAAAAAAATAGAGGCTGAGATAGAGGAGGGTCTGGTGAGGGACAAGGGAAGCTCGTGCAGGATGGGAGGGGGAGAAGGGATGGCAAGATGGAAATTTCAAAAATAATTTAATTTAAAAAAAAAAAACTTGCAAACCATAAAATTATTGACTATCTCATAAAAGAATTAAAAAAAAAAACATTATTGAGATTTAAATTACATCTTAATAATAAAATAATATATTTTTAAATCTTATTTTAATATTATATAATTATTATAGTTGACATACCTAGCATCATTAATTTAAATTGTAAAGATTGATATCATACATTTAAACTATATATACATTCTTTTTTCTAATAAAATCATTTTAAAAATAATTTAATTTTCTAAAAGGAAATTTTCACAATATTAAAGTGGTGCAAGCCATATCATTTTCATATATATATATTAGAATTATGATTCACTAACTTCTTAAAATTTTTGAGTACCTAGTTAAAGAAAAATATATGAAGAATATTATTAATTAAGATTTAATATTATTAATTAAAATTTAAGTGGCATCTTAATAATAAAATGATATTTATTTTTTTTAATTTTTATTTCAATATTATATTTTTTTTGTTGGTAAAGTGGTGGAACCTACTGACTAGGATCGCACCCGGCACTAATTCGATGGGATTAGAACCCGCGACAACTTAGGGGAGAATCTTAACCATACCTCTCCACCAAGTGTTCTACATGTGGCGAATATTTCAATATTATATTGTTGAAATAAGTAGCATCAATCATTTAAATTATAAAGATTGATATTATACATTCAAACAATATATATACTTTTTTTTCCTATAAAATCATTTAAAAAATAATAAATTTAGTAAACAGAGTGATTAAAGTGGTGCAAATCATTCATGTATATAAAATGGATATATATATTATTATATATATTTAGAAACATGAATCACTAACTTCCAAAAATGGTTGAGTATTCCATAAAGATATATATATATATATATATATATA
>LPNX010300446.1:36334-63381 GCA_001517045.1 Pseudotsuga menziesii
TACATATAGTTAGGTAGGTTATTTTTTTAATTAATATAATGTTAGTTAGGTAGGTTATTTTTTTAATTAATATAATGTTTTATGTAGTGTGGTTAGGTAGGTTAATTGTTTTAAAAAAATTTAATGTATTGGTTTTTGAAGTGTAGTTAGGTAGGTTAATATCTTTTTTAAATTGTTTTTAATATAATATTTTCTTTACTATAATGTTGTTTTATTATAATGATTTTTTTTCGCAAATATCCCTCATGGAAATGAGTATTTTCGGAATCTTGCAAACATATAATATCTAATGGAAGAGGACATTGATATCCCTCAAGAAATCCAAGCTGTAGAAAATTCCAATTTCTATGAAGAATTCGGCATGTATGATATTGTTGATTAGTTTAATGTCTTGAAGAAAATGTCAAATATGACAACTTTTTGATAAGATATATTAGTATTGTTTTGACTTTCACACTTTATTTTAAAAATAATATATATATATATATATATATATATATAGTTTTTAATACTTTATTTACAAATTTATGGTATAGTTTTGGTGAATATATGCGAATCTTAACATTTTGGAATATAGTATGAAATTGTATCATTTTTATACAAAAATTCTATTAAAATCCATTGAAAATGGTTGTAAATGTCTTTATTTTCTAGAATTTGTTAGAATTTTGTCAATAAAAAAGTCTTATTTTGCTTATAAAAATGTCTTATTTTAAAGAAAAAATTGTAAAATGTATGTGTTTTTCAATATAATTTGCTTATAAATGTATGTTATTTTGTTAAATGTCTAAAAAATACTCTTACAAATAGAAAGTAATAATATTTTAAGAAAAATATGATTCAAAGGCTAAAAAAATGTCTTAAAATGAAATCAACCCTTTTTTAACTCGAGGTGAAAATAGTTATTAGGAGAGAGAAAAATGAGAAACCCCCAATATTCCTAAAGTGAGTAATAACACTCTCATACAATCTTAACACATCAATTTTCAAGTGAAAATGCTGTTTCACTTTGTTTATCTATTCCAAAGGTTATTACTAGGCAATGTGTAAACAAAATTCCTAAAATCAATAAAGCAACATAGGAGGTATGTTTTATTATTACAACATTCACATATGATGATTCTTATTGAAACTATATGGTCCACAATTGAATTATATCTTATAAAATAAGTATGGTTTTTATATATTTTTTTACATGACTATAGTTTTTAGACATTTTTACACCAATGTAGTTTTGTTTTTCAAAATAATTCTATATAACTTGCTGAAAAATAAGTCATTATAATAAATATAATTTGAGGAGAGAGAGAGAGAGATGGGGATATAGAGAGAGTGGGGGTCAGGGGGAAAGAGATGGGGGAGAGATAGAGAGAGAGATGGGGGCTTACATGGATTAACGGTTTTGCAATAACAATTTTGAAAACAGTTCATTTTAATTTTATTTTTTTTATATTATTGTCATGGAACAAATAAATAAGCATCGAGTTACATAACTATTTATTTTATGGGCTAGTATAAAATAATGCTATTGAATTAAGACATGTTGCAATGAAAATATGGAAAAATAAAAGGAAAATCATTAAAAATAATCATTAGAGGTACTTGCACAACTTTATATATTAAGAATATACACAAATATCTATAATTGTATGCATTTTCGTTAGCGATGAACACATAGCGCATATGCATATTTATGGTTGAAAAATAAGGATCTCTAAAAAGGATGTGTTTTGGTTTACGTAGCTCGAACCTAGACGTTTGTTAATTTGAACCTAAAACCAAAGTGACCACCTCATCCATCTCATAGATGTAAAAAAGTGAACCTTCCTTTTTTTTTTAATTCAAGCACATGCATGTGATGATAATTCATGGCTTTTGTTAATTGAGCTAGAGTGCATGTGTTTCTATCCAAGGAAAAACATGTATGCATTGTAATAGTGCACATGCATAAGTATATTGTGGATGCATTACCTTGTGCCCCATTCATACATCTCTCTCTATTTCTCTACCCTCATCTTCATCCCCCCTCCCTATTTATCTCTCCCACCCTACTTCCACCTTTCTCTGTCTCCCTCCATGCTTCACTCTATTTATCTCCTACCCTACATCCTCTCTCTCTCTCTCTCACACCCTTCTTCTTGTCTTTCCCTCAATCACTATTTCTATATCCCTCCCTACCTCCCTCTCTCCCACTCCATTACTATATTTCCCTATCCTACTCTCCATCTATCATCCTCCTATGCTTCCTCTACATGCCCCTCTCTCTCTCTCTCTCTCTCTCTCTCTCAATTATCATCTCTCCCCCTCTCTCTCGACCCCAAACCCTCCCTCCATATGTATCCATCTCTCCCTCACTCTTTCTCTCCCACCCCACCACCTAACACCCTCTACCTCTTCCCCTTCTCTCTCTACCTCTATTTCCATAACCATCCACCCCATTCTCTTTCTTCACTTGTCTCCCTTTCTCTCTCCTTCCCTCACCTCTCTCTCTCTCTCTAATACCACCCCTATTTCTCCCTCTCTATCCCTTTCTATACACCCCCCCTCCTCGCTCCCCCGTCTCTCTCTCCTCTCTCTCTCTCCTCTCTCTCTCTTACCCTAAGCTTCTCCATCGATCTCTATCCCCCTTTCACTTTCTCTTTCAATCTCTCTCTCCCCACATGTATCCATCTATATATCTCCCTCTCCCTCTCTCCCTATCCATGTAAGCCCCCTCTCTCTATATCTCTCTCTACATCATGCACACCTCATCCATGTAAGCCCCTTCTCTCCCTATCCATGTAATCTCCCCCTCTCTCTATCTCTCCCTGTCTCTCTATCCGTGTACATGGTGCACACCACAAGGAATGGTTTATTCAGGAATTGTTACCCTTGATTAGAATTCCCTTATCAAAATAGGTTATTTCCTCACCCCGAGCTAACTTGTAGTAGGAATGAATTTTGAAGTTATGTCGAGTTATCTAGGTGGTACTCTAGCTAGATCATCATCCTCTATGAGTAAATTGTTGCAAGTTCATAATCAAATTGCTTCCTTAACTGAAAATATTTAGGAGTTAATTATACGTAATATTGCATGAACAAAAGTATGGTGTAAGCGGTGCATGATGAAAGGGCATCATGAATCAAAATGTTAGCACTTTAGGGGAGGAATAACCTCACAAGGAGTTCCATTTGTTGGTGGGACAAGTGTGACTTTTGCACAAGTAGTTGCTTTGAATCCGTTCCAAATGGCTAGACACCAAACATATCAAGATCCTCAGAGATCTTCTTTGAACGAATATTTTGATATCTTCAAAGCATTTGGACATCCAAAATGACTTTGTCCCCTTCTATAAAAGCATTCCTTGGTATCCAATACTATATATTGGGAAATGTGTGGGTGTACTTGTAAAAAATTGTCACTAGTCCTTAAGGTCTTGATACTAAATTATCAGTTCGTAAGTATTTTCTAATTTCATGTCTTCATTTCAGCCAATTTATTTTATGTTCTATTTAGTATTTGATTTCACTATGGTGTAAATCAAATATGTATTGCTTACACGTATAAAAAAGTACAAATACTTAACAATTTCAATATGTAGGTAAAATGGGCTTATGGAGGTTAGAGCAATTGGTATTGAGCAATTGAGATAAGAAGTTGTAAATGGAAGGTCACAAGTTCAAATCCCAACTATATTTTGTTACAACATATTTCACGGCAAATCTTTTCAATTATTATTTTAACATAACACAACTTTATTCAATAATATAACTTCACATTAATTTATTTTCAAAGTCATTAAAAAAATCCATTTTTTTAATTATTACCATATTTCTTAATCAAACCATAATTATAATCAAAACATAATTAATATTTATTTATTTATTAAATAATACATTTTTTTTCACTTCAATTATTATTGATTGAACTATTGTCATATTCAACAATAAAAACTTAATTATAATTAAATTTAATTAATATTTATTTATTAATTGAGAATACTCTATTAAACTTTACTTATTAGTTATTCAATGATAACTGCAATCAATAATCAACCTTAAGCATAATTAAGCCTTGATTAATATTTATCAAATAATCAATTAATTACTACTCTTCTAAGCTAGTCCCATCCATCTCCTATCATAATTATTTAATCATTCGTTAATCAACTTTACATAATACATAAATTCATAACCAAGAAATAATAATTAATTATATGTAATTAATCAAAATCGCAAAGATTCAAAGTTATAACATCTATGTATCTCTAGTTTGAACAATATATTCCCATCATCACAAAACAGATCTTATGACCTAATATTTCGACACTGTAAAGGTTAAAAATATTTGTCATTAAAGTGTTTTTTTGTAAGCACAAACATATGTAGCGTAGGAGAAATTTTTTATGCGTGACAAGTAGAATTTTGTTGTGAGTGATTTCTGCATAAAATGTGTTTCCTGATTTCTTTGTGAGAGAATAGTTGTCATCTTGATGTTCGTTCTTCTCATTGATCAACCATTTGTGAGATCAGGAAATCGAAGCTCAAGGTGAACGTTGGAAATGAACAACAACAGCACAGCCTACAAGTAGTTCGAATTCTGCAAGGGGTTCATTTTATTTTATTTTTGTGCATTGAATATCTCGGATCGTTGTTCAGAGGTACATATCACCACCAGAAGCACTATCACAGATAGTTCTTCTGGTGATGATGTTACCTAGCTTCTTGTGGTTACCTCATCACCACCAGAGGCACTGTCACAAATAGGAGGAGATCTGAAACTATCAGAAGACCACTGAGGAGAATAGTTGCTGCTAGGATCACTACATCTTATTGAATTTTGCGATCTTCCAAAGGAAGGGGGCGTTCGAATCTGTGATTTTTAGCTGTGAGGACACTTGAGTGGCATTGATACAATGATAGGAGGTGAACCATTGTTTTGTGATCTAAATGAAAAACCACAAAACATCATTAATGTCAAAACATTTGTTGGAGCAGATATGTTATAGTAGAAGGAGTCATGTGCTGCAATCATTTTTTTTTGTTTTCGTACTGTTTGTGTCCTCCTTTCAAGTGAGGCGAGATTCAAAGCATCTGTTGGAGAGAAAAATAATTTGTGTCATGATACCATGAGCCGGAGGAGGCAGTGAACAATTTTGTTGTGATATGTTGCACACAAACGTGAAATGAACCAGCTGATTTCATTTCGATTGGAGTGGTCGATTCAAAGAGTCACAGTTCCACACATATAAAGAGAGGCAGTCACAGTTCCCATTTCATGAAATTAAAGGGATAGTAGAATTGCAAATATGATCCAATCTACGCGGAGAAGAGTGGAGGCCAATCTGCGCTATTCAATTTACCGTAGAAAATGGTCTACCTCGTTTGCTGTAGATTCATGTTGAGTTGCAAATGTCAAAGAAAATATTTTACATATTTTGTCTAGAGATGTGTTACTTGTTGGTGCATTTGTTGAATCAAGGATCATCGAGACATATGTGCCCAACAAGTCTATTTCCTTTTAATGTCTGTTTAGTTGAAGGTTTGCTATTTTATCTTGCAATGTGTTATTTTTTAACTATAGCAAAAACCAAATGATGCACAACCACAAAGAATAGCTCAAATAAATTTTATGCTAATGTAACTCATTGTGGTGAAGGAACATTAGTTACATGTTGTTCTTAATAAGGCCAAGTTGAGGCCAAGTTGATGTGACTAGTCGTTCTCCAAGAGTGTCAGTTACAAGTTACTTTATGTAATATTTTTTGGTTGTATGTTTGTGAAGGTCACTTGCATGACCAACTTCTTGATCAAGTGGGAAGCTCTAAGTTGTGGAGAATAAAGAGCTTAAACAAAGAGTCGTACAAGATTCAATATTGTAATTGATGTTTTGCACTTATGTTTTGTATTGTAATAATTAAAGTGAAGTATTTTAAATAATGCTTCATTTATTTAATGTGCATAGTTTAGAGTTGGTTTGAGATTTTGTAGGAGTTGTTAAGATATTTTCTGAACATCCATATCCATGTTTAGAATTACTTGAATCTAATTTCAACTATAAATACCCACTATATCTTGATGTTTGGTGTGTACTACAAATCATTATTGTGTGTAATTCTTATGCCATGGTTATTCTTCCAATTTTCAAATATTTGTACAATATCTTAGGAAGCTAAGAACTTTTTTCATATGGTTGTACCCATTATTCTGTTTAACAAAAAAAAATGGCTTTTTAAGTTTGAACTTCGAAGCTTTTACTCACTTTTTTCCATATTTTTTATTTTGTAATATTACTGAATATTTTTCTTTTATATTATCGAGTCCCATGACCATGCCTTTATGGCCTAATATAAATTAGTTTATTTCAAACATTCTGCCAAAGGCATGCACCAACTAAAATTTTCAATAAGCTGATCAATCTTGTTTTATGGATTTTTCAATAAACTGATGAATCTTGTTTTCTGGATCTGCCATGAATTCTACTTGAACATAACTCAACTATGTACGCTTCCATAGACAATCTTCAGTTATGTAAACAATGATAACCTTTCTTTCTAGATTTTTGAGATCGAACTCCATCCCAAGAGTAGAGACAATAACACCTAACTGCGTAAAGATAAAATGTGAAGAACACAAATGGATGACTCAATGTAAAGAGCCCGTATGGAAATAGAGAGTAACAAAAAATAAACGAAAGCAATATTAACGCAAATACAAGAGTTTATTGATTTACTAAGAAGAATAGGAGGTACATACTCATTGATGGGCATAGCACATCAATCCATCAAGCTATGAACGTAGCTGATTCTCAAGCTCAAAGAAGTAAATGCACAATAGTTTAATTTAGTTTATTTATTTATGAAGTACCCTTCCTTGTATACTTAAATTGTAAAACATAAACACCCGAAACTATAAAACATAAAAACCTAACGTTTTAGATAGCCCGACTCAAAGAGACCATGTGTTTTATTCAAATAGATATATTAGAAGGATTAAATAGAATCCTTAATTGAAGTTGTATTGTTCGTAGCGGAGGGAGCAATAGATGTCGCTAAGTTGAGCACCAATGGCGCGGTCACAAACAAACAAAAATGTTGTCAGCAAGGTACTGAATGCACACGATGCATTCAATAAATGAGACTCCTGCAATGCAGGATGCTTTGAAGAAATAGAGAAGGAAAAACAGAGGTATTGAAAGAATTATGTATTTTGCTGTGTGTTTGAACTGTACATAGGGGCTTCTATTTACAGGAGGAGAGCTATAAAATATATGTAACATAAGCAATGTGGGACTAAATATTCTAACATCCCCCCTCAAAATCGAGATGATGAAATCAAATGGAGTTTGGAAACAAGATCATGTAGTCGACCAGGTGGATAAGACTTTGTGAAAATATCGACAAGTTGATCTTCGGAGGAAACTGATTGAAGATGTAGTGTGCCCTGCTGAATGTGGTGCCGAATGAAGTGACAATCGATCTCAATATGTTTGGTTAACATCATTGTGAGCAATCTGGATGGCGCTCTGATTATCACAATAAAGAGGGGAACTAGCCATCTAAGGGGCACCCATGTCAGCCAAAAGCCATTGTAACCACAAAAGTTCAGCTATAGTATCAGTGAGTGCACGATACTCAGCCTTAGTACTGGACCGAGAAACAACAGTTTGTTTCTTACTGCGCCAAGAAATAAAAGAACTGTCGAGTAAGAAACAATAACCTGTAGTGGAGCGACCATCAGTAGGATCACCAGCCCATTCAACATCAAAATAGGAGCAGAGCTCAAGAGATGAGTGCAAAGAAAAGTGAAGGCCATGAAACAAAGTCCCCTTTACATACCGCAAGATACGAAGAACTACAACATAGTGAGTAGAGTGTGGTGCATTCATAAACTGGCTAACCAAGTGAACAACATATGAAATGTCTGGGCGAGTAATGGTGAGATAGATGAGACTACCAACCAATTGTCTATACAAAGTAGCATCTGGAAGAGATTCACCATCAGTAGGAAGAAGCTTAACATTAGCTTCAAGAGGAGAAGTGCATGTTTTGTTGTCAGTCAAGCCCTCTTTGGAAAGCAAGTCAGAAGCATACTTAGCCTGAGAGAGATAATAACCATCTGAACCCAAAGTAACTTCAAGGCCAAGAAGGTAGTTAAATTGCCCTAAGTCCTTCATCTCAAAATTCTGACTCAGAAAATGCTGAAGATCTCGAATACTCGAGAGATCATCTCTTGTAATGATCATGTCATCAACATAAAGAAGGATAAGAATAGTACCAGCACCAGTTGTCGAGAGAAAAAGAGCAGAGTCATATGCACTAGGGACAAATCCTTGTTGAGCAACAATGCAACTAAATTTGGCAAACCACGCTCGGGGAGCTTGTTTAAGAACATAGAGAGCACGACGAAGACGACAAAATTTGTGAGGAGGATGTTCATATCTAGGTGGAGGATGCATATAAAATTCCTTAGCAAGATCACCATTCAAAAAGGCAATTTTGACATCCATCTGAAACAGTTGCCAATGATGCATAGCAGCTGTGGCAAGCAAAGATCGAATAGAGGTAAGTCGAGCAACAGGAGAAAAAGTCTCCTCATAGTCAATACCATGCTCCTGAGAAAAACCCTTTGCAACAAGGCGAGCTTTGTATCATTCTACTGATCCATCTGCCCGAGTTTTGATTTTGTAAACCCACTTACATCCAACTGCAGACTTTCCAAAAGGCAAATTCACCAGGTCCCAAGTATGAGTTTTGGTGAGGGCATCGCGTTCATCAGACATAGCTTTCTGCCAAAGAGGGTCAGCACTAGCCTCACGATAACTGTGAGGTTCGTGAAGAGTAGCAAGGGAATAAAAACAATGATAGTCTTGAAGATGAGAAGGAGGGGCTCTTACTCTAGTGGAGTGACAAAGTTCGTTTACCTGGATGGACTCAGGGGTAGTTGATGTAACAGCAGTATCAACAGCTTCACGTGTAATAGGAATATCAGCAGATGTATCAGTTGAATTAGGAACAGTCGAAGAAGGAACGTCTGAGGAGCTTGGAATCTCTGCAGAGAAGTCAAGGACTAAAGCAATAGACAGATCAGTAAAAATAGGAGCATAAGTGGAAGAAGACTACGAAAAAGGAGAAATACTCGTAAATATCTTATGTTCCCAACACTCCACATGACGAGAAACATGAAGAAGTTTGGCTATTGGATCATACCAATGATAACCTTTTTGAGTGAGACCATAACCAAGAAGACAACAGAGTCTAGATCGTGGTTCAAGTTTGGTGCGTTCGTGTGTAGGAAGGGTGACAAAACAATCAAAGCCAAAAACTCGAAGCAAGGAATAGTTAGGGTCTTTACCATAGATAATCTCAAAAGGAGTTTTATTGTGGATAGTGGGTGAGGGAACACGATTGATAGTGTAGACAATAGTAAGAGAATATTCACCCCAAAAGCATTCTGGAAGAGAAGCAGAAATGAGAAGTGCTCTTACCGTATCTAGAATATGACAATGTTTACGTTCGGCTCGACCATTCTGTTGAGAGGTGTAGGGATAAGAATGATGAGAGACTGTCCCATTTTGTTGTAATAGGGTAAGAAACGATTTAGCTTTGTATTCCATAGCATTATCTGAATGAAAACTTTAATGGTACGAGAAAATTGAGTTTGCACCATTTTGTGAAAATTCTGGCTAACATCAGTAAGTTCAGATTGACGTTGTAAAAGATAAATCCATGTATAACGACTATAATCATCCACAAAGATAACAAAATTATGAGATCCCCCCTCAGTTGGAATTGGGGCGGGACCCCAAATATCAGAATGGACCAAATCAAAGGGTGCAGAAGAAAAATATCCACTTTTATTAAAGGACAAATGTGTTTGTTTTCCAAGACGACATGAAACACAATCAAATGACTAAAAATTGACTGAACCTAGATGACCTTGAGAGGCCAAGAATTGGACTCGTGGAAGCGAGGCATCACCCAACCAGGAGTGCCATAAACTGGAAGTGACAGTGATAGCAACAATGAAATTCATTGTGTAAGAAGGAATTTGCAGACGTAAAAGCTCAAAAAGATGTCCAATTTTACGGCCTATCCCAATTAGCTGACCCGTTTGTGAATCCTGTACATCAACACCCTTGTTAGAAAATTTCAGCTCAAGACCCAACTCACAGAGTTGTCCAATGGAAATAATATTTAAGGATAACTTAGGAACAAGATAAGTATCACCAACAGATAAATTAGAGGTAGAAACAAACCCTATGTGACTAATAGGAATTTGAGAACCATCGGCAGTGTATATGGAAGGAAGGATTGGGAGAGAGAGTAGTTTTCTGGGAGAAAATAGTGGAATCAGATGTCATGTGATTACAACATGCAGAGTCTATAAGCCACTAAGATTTACCTAGGGTGACAGACAAGGCAGTTGATGATTGGGATAAAACCTGGTGAATTAAATATTTAATGTCTGCTGTAGTGAGAGAGGTGGCCTGAAGTGAAGTCTCAAGTGCAGAAGAATCAGAAGAAGCGACCACGGTTGTCTGTTGGGAAGCTTTTTGCTGCTTATGATACTAGAACTTGAGACATTCATTGATGGTATGACCATTATGTTTACACCATTTGCAAAAACCAGTCTTGGAGGTGGATTGGAATGATGAACATCTAGCATAAGACGGAGAAGCATCATGAGGAGCAGCAGCCATAACCATGTTAGAAGATTGCATCTTCATGGTGGAACGTTGAGTTTCTTCAGAGATAAGTTCAGCAACTGTAGCTTCCAAAGTTGGAAGTGGTTGATGATGAAGAAGAGAAGCCCGAGTAGATTCAAAATCATCCTGAAGGGCCATCATAAAGTGCATAAAATTCCGTCGATCAAGCCAAGTTGCAAATGTTTGAATGTCTTTAGAACATTCCAACTTAGGGTCTGCGGCAGATAATTGTTCCCAAAGATGGTTAGTTTGTGAATACAAATATGCAATAGACTGACCTGGTTCTTGACGTATCTGATAGAGTTTAGCTTCTAGTTGAAATTCCAATGAAGCATCATAGGTGCAGTTGTATATTTTTGCCAAAAAATCCCAAGCCACTTTAGCATTCCCAAGTCGAGGAAGAAGACTATGGATGGAGGGAATGGAAGTGTTAATGAACCAAGAAAGGATATTGTAGTGAATACTATCCCATTCTTCCAGTCGTGATGCAAAAGCGTCTTCTATCTCCTCAGGTTTAGGGGCTGCTCCAGATACATAACGCCACAAGTAGCGTCCTTTTAAAAAAACCTCCATGTTCTAAGACCACATACTATAATTAGACCCATCCAATATCTGATCAATAGGATGAACAATCGAATCAAAATTCGAGGAAGATTGCGACATTTTGAAGCTTCAAATGCAAAAACAGACCGTAAGAATGAAATCAGGAAAAAAAAATGAGTAGGAAGCACCTGATTCAAAAAAAATCAATGGTCGCTGGCGTGTCCTAGCTGACAAGGGTGCAGCACTACGCATGGAAGCACCGAAAAATAAATTCCTAGGTTCAGAACCTAGGCTCTGATACCATGAAGAAATAAAGAAGGAAAAACAGAGGTATTGAAAGAATTATGTATTTTACTGTGTGTCTGAACTGTACATAGGGGCTCCTATTTACAGGAGGAGAGCTATAAAATATATGTAACATAAGCAATGTGGGACTAAATATTCTAACAGTCCATAAGCATTGGATGAGGCTTGGATTTTGTTGATTACTTCAACCGTCTCATGATTTTGCTCCAGTGCTGAGAACAGGATGTCCAAAGTTGCAAAGAATGGGTCTCCAGTTGGGATTTTCTGCAAGTTACAAGCAGAATCAAACTGTGCACTGCTTGTTACCACCGCTACACCTAGACCAGTACCACCACTAATGCAAATCCAAATGAGGTGTTGGCCATGGCTGCTGGCCTTTGCCTCAAATGAAATAGTTTGACAATTGGCTCTTATATTATCAACTCTTCAAATGCCAAATTTTATTGCAATGCTCTTATCTTATTAACGTGCAGGGGGTGCCTCCATTTTATAGCTTGTGTGGAAAGAATAATCCATATCATGGTGTGATTTTAAATCGATCCGATGACGTCGAGTCTGATATATAGTCCATACATACATACAAATAAACAGTCCACTCTCAAAATAACGACTTATGGTTTTTTCAATATAATCCTTAACCTACGGACCACGATTACCTACCCGACCCAAAAAGACAAGAGTTGAATATTATAATTTATGACATTGTGACAATTTCATTTTAATGTATTGGGAATATTAAGTGGCGAGAGCTATCCACCCTACTGCAAACTCTTAAAGAGTCTGTCGGGGGTATGGCCATACCATGATTTGCTTATGTATCCGTTTGGGTTTATTGATAGCCATCTCCATGTGGTATCTGTATCTATGGCACCCAACATCCATAGGGTATGTCAAACCGAGGTCATGGACATACATGGTTGATTCACCCATATCCACCACATTGGAAAAGCTCCCGTCTGGTGAATCGAACATCGATTCTTTGCCTCACGACTTCGTACCAACCATCATCCATACATGCATCACATCAGTGATTCAAATTTGAATTCAAATTCAATCAATGGGAGGGCTTAATATGCAATCGTGCTTGATTTTAAAATCTTAGCGATGGGAAAAATGGCTCGATGTTGCAGGCCGCATATCCTTCCCGAATCCTTCCATGAAGTGAGTTTCGTCCAAATTCATTATTAAGAAGTTTGTACAGTTTTACAGCATTGAATCCGTTTCTATGGGTTTTGTGAATTTAGATTCATTTAAAGAAATCAAAGTATTTGTGGGACTTTCAGCCAATAAATCCATGGTGAGTTTACATCTGAGAACCATTTTCTTTATGGGCTAAGGTCTCGAATGATAGAATCCCCGATGTGGATGAGTAATCGACATAGTTGTAGTCGTATCCACAAGTTCCAATTGGGCACTAAAAGTCTGAGCTGCAAAGCGGGCTTTGGCATGGAAGATGGTTGTAAGTGGAGGACCAATAAGGATCAAAGATTGGAGTTGGCTGTGAATAGCATTCAATGCAGGGAAAACACTGCGTCCATGTTAGGTCGCTTCCAGTGTCAAGAATGGGAGTATAGAAAAAAGCTAGCCTACCTATTGCAAGATTCATCAGGAATTCTTCGATGCCTGTCTTTACAGATGAACCAAAGTCATTTTTCACCCTTTGCTTGCTTCGATAGATTTCCCTCCGCAAACGCTCAGTCAAACTGATATTCCCAGGACTAAATGGAGACATCAATGAATCCATGTGCACCAGATCAGCTCTGAACCCTAAATTTGGCTACTTTTGTAACACCCCAGTTTTGACCCCGTTGCATTAGATGTATATGATGTATATATTGTAAATGATCATGGTGCAGAGCGAAAGGCCAAGGCCCCACCATTGATTGGTTATGCTATGTTCAGATTTAAATTGTCACCGATGGTGTATCGGGGCATGTGGCATAGATATTAAGTTTTGTCATCATGTACATATGCATCTTTAATTAAAATGAACCCGACCAGCTATGATCACGACAACTAAATTGAGAAGGGGCATGATTTTCACAAGGACAAGGGTGGGGAAATTGTCAAACCTTGAGCCATGGGGGAAAAAACCATGTGTCACCACCCTGTCTAACCCAACTACCTCCATTAAGAATTGCTGCTGTTAGTTGAGGCAGTTATTGTTTTTGGAGTGGGTGTGGCAGGACTGTCAGTCCTTTCCTACACGCACACTCCACCAACAAGGAAACACTCACACATTCTCTCCACTATGAGTTACCTCACAGTCTGTTCATCCTCACGTAGGCATACCATTCTTTCCACGACGGAGCTGAAACTCTCACGCACTCTCCCACTGCTACACATCCTCACTGTTGTCTATCCATCCGCGTGCATAAGTGGAGCTATTCATCCTCACGCAGGGGCCATTGCCTGTCATTTTGTTCATCCTCACACAGGAGCAGAGGTCTTGTTCATCCTCATGCACATGAAGTTGTTCTACTGGATCCCACGCAGCCAGGAGGGGAGCCGCTTATCGGTGGTCATTCACGTTTTTCCACAGAGTGGAATCGGGTATGTTTCCCCTCTGTATTTTGGGGATCTATTGCAAGTTTCTTTCACGCACAGGCTGAGAGTATGTAGTTTCTTCCCCAGTGCAGCCTGTATAAGTATTTTTCCGCTTGCTTAGTTGTCCAGGACAGACTACTATCTCCCTTACGTGGTGACTGTTGTGGTCTTCTTTATATTTGGGGGTCTGGTGCAAGTCTTCCTCACGCATAGACCGTTTGGAGCCATTTTCCCCATGTTGTGAGCTGTGCTCACTGATTACGTGTTGGGACTATTGTTTTTCCAACGTTCACTGATACGTTTGGGACTGTGTAATTCGCTTGGGAGTCGTTTTCCCTGTTAAGCTGTAATTGCTGAGTAGTTGCATGAGTGCAATGGTTGGTCTTCAGACTATGTTGGGAGTATGGATGGGGGCTTGGTTTGCTTGATAAACCTGGTGGCTGGAAACCACACAGACAGAGCTAGAGGGCTGGCTTTCTTCTCCGCAGCCCCTGAATAGCATTGGAAGGGAATGCAGGGCCTGAGGGACTGTGTAGCAGAGAAGGGACTGATTCCTTGTGTTGGGTGTGTGTGGGTGTCTTAAAAGTCAGGCTAGTTCTGGTGTAGGTGTTCCTAGCTCTGCAATGAGCTCACCAGCTTAGCATTTATCCTTTCCCAACTCCTTGACGGCCTGATAAACCCAACTGTGTTGGCTTGGATATGCTTTGTGTATCCTTGGCTATGTGTAAGCCTGCTTGTTCCCTTATTCCTTGGAGAATTATGCCCAGCTCGGGGGTGGCAGCGTTGCTGAGAGATTAAGGAGCACGCTGGCCTATGGTTGGGTGGAACGTTGCAGCGACGTAGCTGGTTGAGGATCGAGTTCTTCATAAGATAAGTGATCTTGTCCATTTTTACTTCTGCAACTATATTTTCTGCTAATGAATGTGATGAACATGTTGAATGAATGCTTGTATAAATGTATGTTGATTCCGCTATGTCTGATAAATAATTGTAGCTGTGTATGATAAACAATTACATCTGTGCATGATAAATGTTCATGTGTGCATGTTCTAGTTCAAAATTTTGTTTCGGCATTTTGTTTTAGCAATTTTATGAATTCACATGTTCATGGGGCTCTTAGCCCGGATGGTTAACGCCATGGGCCGCGTCCTCTTCGCCAGTTGGAGGGTTGGGGACGTGACAATTTTTCTAAGTGTTCAATGTCCATCGGAAGAAAATAGCTGATCGAGCACCCACCATTGTGGACGGCTAAACGACTACGCGTCCGATGGGTAAAGCCTTCGACCGCCGACGCTGTAAAGAAAAGTTAAAATCTTTTCTAAGTGATTCGACGTCTGTCACAAGAAATTAGCTGATCGAGTGCCCACCGTTGTGGATGGCTAAACGACTACGCGTCCGACGATAATGAAAACAACGGCCGATCGAAAGAAGATAGTGTTCATGTTCTGCCGTTGCGGCTGCGGAAGGAACTTATTCGCTGACACATAGCAGTTAGTGGTTCCGACTGCCGACAGAGGTTATGTTCTATGCAAAGAAGTTGAGAAGAATTTTTTTTTGAAATTTTATTTTTGTCTAAGTGTTGAAGACCATCGGCGATCGACGAAAGATAGTTGTTTGGATCGCTGATACTCAGCCATTTGAACGACCACCGTTGCGGCTGTTTAAAGGACTAACCTTCCGAAGGGTTAGAAGATCCGATTGCCGACACGATAGTGCTTAGTTGTTCGAATTTCCGATGAATACCGGAAGAAGCTAGTTGTTCCGATTTCCGATGAACAGCAGAGAAGTTAGTGGTTTGGACTGTCGAAACGTCAGATCGATAGATGAAATGAGAGCTGATTCTGCAGAGGAAATTTTTTGAGTTTTTAAGTGGTATTTTCCAGTAGATTTCAATTGTTTTTCAGTGGGATTTTCAGTTGTTTTTCAGTGGATTTCAGGGCTAAAAAGGAGAAAAGTGGCAGCGATTTCATGCGCTAGATTGCACGGAAACCAATGATTTACAAAAATTTGGGAAAATTCTATGTTTTGGGAAAATTTTCTATTTTATGATTTTTTCAGGAGAAGGTAAGTAATGTTGGTTTATATCAATGTTATGTATCTAACAGTTGTGTTACTAACATGTTTGAAGAATCGTAGAAACCTTCCAGGGCAGTATTCCAAGTAGTGCAGTTTGATAAGTAAGGGGTGGTTCAGTATGAGAACCCATGATGGGTATGATGCTCGGGATTGTTATGAGTGAGCAGAAGATGCCATGGGAGAAAATTCCCGTAGTAGAAATGATGACATAGAGTCTAATGGAAGGAGATTCCAAGATACACCATCAGATGTTGCAGCTACCATGAGAAGCTTGATTAAAGCCCAAGAAAAGAAACATCATTTGAATGCTACAATGTTGCAAAGTTTGACAGACTTGCATAGAAAGATAGACTATGGAAGAGATACAACAAGACCAGAAGGAAGTAAGAGCAGTACTAGGAGAAGGAGAAGGACTTCTAGTGGATCATCTGATTCTGAAGAATCCAGCAGGGATTCAAGTTCTTATTCTCATAAAAGGAAAAGGAAGAGACACCATAGGGATCGCTCTCGAGATGAATTTAAGAAAGCTAAACCTCCTACATTTGATGGTGAGGTAAAGACTGGACAAGAAGCTGAAGCTTGGCTTCTTGGGATAAAGAAGTACTTTCAAGTGCATGATTATTCGGGAAACATGAAGGCAAGAGTTTCCATATTCAACCTGAATGGAAGAGCATCCATTTGGTGGGAACACTTCAAGCAAGTAAAGAGGATCAGTGAAAGGAGACTTAAGTGGAAATAGTTGAAGAAGTATTTCAAGCAGAAATACCTCTCTGACAGGTATTATGATGACAATATTAAGGAGTTCCATGAGCTGAGATTGGGACAGTAGACCATGGAAGAATATGCAAATAAATTTTTGGAGCTGTTGAGGTATGTCCGGTACATCAGAGATGAAAAGTGAAGGTCCAGCGTTTTCTGAGTGGATTACCTCAGTCTTACAAAGATAGAATTGAGTTTTATGAACCCATAAATCTTGAAGAAGCAATAAGGAAGGCTAAGTATTGTTATGAGCAAAGCAAAGGTAAACTGGATTACCATAAGGCCTGGAAGGACAAGAAGAATGAGAAGTTTGACCAAAGAAAGAAAGGTTTCAAACCTTCTAACTTCACGAATCAGCCGAAGCAGCCATCCCAAGCTGCGAGTAAGCCAGCTGGAGTGACAGGAGAAAAGCCTAAGGATCCACAACAAAATATAGGGCCACTTCAATGTTGGAAATGTGGAGGACCCCACATGCGCAAGAATTGTCCGCTCAAGAATGAGAGTGCAAGGCCAGCTTATAACATCCAAGAAGTAGAAATAGTGGGTTAGGTAGCAAGGGCAGTCCCTAGGATTTATGCAGCACTGGAGGACCGCCAGGCAGATCACCAGTCAACTGTGGTAGAAGTAGCAGGTAAGATTGTTGAGCAATCTGTTTCTATTTTGATTGACCCTGGTTCTACTCACAGTTACATTACTCCTAGATTAGTGGAGATTTGTGCTTTTAATAAAGTAAAGCATATGAAGTCTTGGTTAGTCTAGCTAGCCAATGGAACTAAGAGAAAAGTTAGTGAAGTGGTAGAGAAGTGTCCATTGGTCATGAATGGATTGGCCACTTGCGTTGATCTGAATGTTCTACTGCTTGGTTCCTATGATGTTCTCATTGGAATGGATTGGTTAGAAGCTCACAGGGTGAATCTTGATTGCTACAATAAGACTTTTGAATGCATGAATGAAGAAGGAAACCTAGTAGTTGTGAAAGGCATTCCAAAGGTGATTTCAGTAAAGCAGGTGTCAACAATGCAGTTAAAGAAGTTCTGTAGGAAGGGTTTCCAATTGTATGCAGCTCAGATTTTGGAGGAAATGGAAGATGAAACTCCGAGGTTGGAGGACTATCAGGTGTTACAGAATTCAAGGATGTATTTCCTGATGAGATTCCAGGGCTTCCTCCAAAGAGGGACATTGATTTCACTATTGAACTTGTTCCAGGAGCAGCACCAGTGTCCAAGGCACCCTACAGGATGAGTACACAGGAGATGCTAGAGCTGAAGATGCAACTGCAAGAGTTGTTGGAAAAGAAGTATATCTGACCGAGTGTGTCTCCTTGGGGAGCACCGATTCTGTTTGTAAAGAAGAAGGATGGTACACTTAGGTTATGTATTGATTACAGATAGTTGAACAAGGTTACTGTGAAGAATAAATATCCTTTGCCTAGGATTGATGACCTCTTTGAACAAGTGAGAGGAGAAAAGGTATTTTCTAAGATTGACTTGAGGTCTAGTTACCATTAGGTGATAATCAAGGATGAATACATTCATAAGACCGCCTTCAGAACAAGGTATGGGAATTATGAGTTTGTAGTGGTACCATTTGGTCTCACAAATGCACCAGCTACATTTATGTGCCTTATGAATAGCGTCTTCAGCAAGTATTTGGACCAAGTTTGTTCTTGTTTTCCTTGATGACATTCTTGTTTATTCTAAGAATGAGGAAGAGCATGAAGAGCATTTGAGATTGACATTGAATTTGCTCAGGGAGCATCAGTTGTATGCAAAACTAAGCAAGTGTGACTTCTACAGAGATAGAATTTAGTATTTGGGTCACATTATCTCCGAAGAGGGTATATCTATGGACCCTGAAAAGATTGAAGCCATTATGAATTGGCCTACTCCAAGAAATGTGACAGATGTAAGATCTTTTATGGGACTTGCGGGATACTATAGGAGGTTCATTGAGGGATTCTCCAAAGTTGCACATGCTATAACTTCTTTGCAAAAGAAGGGGGTGGAGTTAAAATGGACATCGAGGTGTGAAGAAAGCTTCCAACAGTTGAAGAGTCTTCTCACCAGTGCACCAGTATTGAAGGTTGCAGATCCGGAGAAAGATTTTGTGGTATGTACTGATGCATGTGGACAAGGGATTGGAGGAGTCCTTATGCAAGACAACCACGTGATATGTTATGAGTCAAGAAAGCTGAAGGAACATGAGAAGAACTATTCCACTCATGATCTAGAGCTTGCAGCCATAGTACATGCCCTCGATATGTGGAGACATTACTTGATGGGTAGGAAATTTGAGCTTAGAACGGATCACTGTGGGCTAAAGTATCTATTTGATCAGCCTACTTTGAATGCTAGGCAAGCAAGATGGCTAGAATTTTTATGTGAGTTTGATTTTGAAATCAAGCACATAAAGAGAAAAGAAAATAAGGTAGTTGATGCACTCAGCAGGAAGGTGCAGGAAATGCATGTGGCATCTCTTAGTATTTGCCAATCGGATTTGAGGTAGAAGATTGTTAGTCATGCTGCTGGAGATGAATTGTATGAGCAGGTAAAAGACAAATTGTAGCAGCAAAGTCTTGAGAAGAGGTATGAGGGATATAAATTGGAAAAAGATGGAATTCTCACTTATAAAGTTATAATTTATATTCCAGATATAGCAAGTTTGAGGAGAGTTGTTATTGATGAAATCCATCAAGCTCCATATTCTGGTCACCCAGGATATCATAAGACAATTGCTACAGCTAGAAAGTAGTACTTTTGGCTAGGAATGAAAAAGGACATGGCTGAATACATTTCAAGGTGTATGAAATGTAAACAGGTAAAGGTCAAGCATCAAAATCCAGCAGGATTGTTGCATCCTTTTCCAGTTCCGAAATGGAAATGGGAAGTTGCTTCCATGGATTTTATTACAGGATTTCCAATGACTTAGAGACAACATGATTCCATCATGGTTGTGGTGGACAAGTTGACAAAGGCAGCACATTTTATACCGGTTAAGTCTACGCATAAGACGGATGACATTGTAAAGATCTTCATGAAGGAGATATTCAAATTGCATGGATTGCCGAAGGAAATAGTCTCTGATAGAGATGTCAAGTTCACTTCCAACTTTTGGAAGGGGTTGTTTGCATATTTGGGTACAAAGCTAAACTTCAGCACTGCATACCATCCTCAGACAGATGGGCAGACAGAGAGAGTTAATCAGGTGCTTGAAGACATGTTTCGCATGTACATGATAGACAAACCAACCAAGTGGGAAGATTACTTACACTTGGTAGAGTTTGCTTATAACAATGGACAACAGGCATCCTTGGGGATGAGTCCATTCGAAGCTTTGTATGGAAGGAGGTGTAGGACACCAGTGACTTGGGATAACCCAGTGAACAAGATTGTTCTTGGACCAAAATTGCTCAAGGAAATGGAGCAAGAGGTTGTAAAGACTAGGAAGAATCTGAAAGCAGCACATGATCGACAGAAAAGCTATGCAGATAAGCATAGGGTGAACAGGGAGTTCAGTGTTGGGGATCATGTTTACCTCAGAGTGAGGGAAAGGAAGAGTTCCTTGAAGCTTGGAAGTTGTTCCAAGTTGTCACCTAGATACTGTGGGCCGTTTGAAGTTCTTGAAAGAATAGGGCCAGTTGCATATAGACTTGCATTGCCTGCTAGCACTAGAGCTCATAATTTTTTTCATGTTTCTTTGCTTAAGATATATGTACATGATCCTAACCATGTGATAAATTGGGACGTGATTCAGGTGGAACTGGAGAAAGAGTTCTGAATCAAGCCAATGCGCATCCTCGACAGGAAGGTCACAATGCTCCGGAACTGGGCCATAGGGCACGTAAAGGTGCAATGGGAGCACTACAGACCTGAAGAGGCTACATGGGAGCTAGAGGATGCCATGCGATTGGCAAATCCATTTTTGTTCAATTTTGTGGAACACTGAGAAGATACCAGTGTAGCATTTTGTTCAATTTTGTAAAGCACTAAGGACAGTGCTATTGAACGGGGAGGGGAATGTAACACCCCGGTTTTGACCCCGTTGCATTAGATGTATATATTGTAAATGATCATGGTGTGGAGCTAAAGGCCAAGGCCCCACCATTGATTGGTTATGCTATGTTCGGATTTAAATTGTCACCGATGGTGTATCAGGGCATGCGGCATAGATATTAAGTTTTGTCATAATGTACATATGCATCTTTAATTGAAATGAACCTGACCAGCTACGATCGTGGAAACTAAATTGAGAAGGGGCATGATTTTCACAAGGATAAGGGTGGGGATATTTTCAAACCTTGAGCCATGGGGGAAAAACCCATGTGTCACCACCCTGTCTAACCCAACCACCTCCATTAAGAATTGCTGCTGTTAGTTGAGGTAGTTATTGTTTTGGGAGTGGGTGTGGTAGGACTATCAGTCCTTGCCTACACGCACACTCCACCAGCAAGGAAACACTCACGCATTCTCTCCACTGTGCGTTACCTCACGATCTTTTCCTTCCTCATGGTCTATTCATCCTCACACAGGCATACCATTCTTTCCACAACGGAGCTGAAACTCTCACGCACTCTCCCACTGCTACGCATCCTCACTATTGTTTGTCCATTCGCGTGCATAAGCGGAGCTGTTCATCCTCACGCAGGGGCCATTTCCTGTCGTTTTGTTCATCCTCACGCAGGAGCAGAGGTCTTGTTCATCCTCACGCACAGGCAGTTATTCTACTGGATGCCACGCAGCCAGGAGAGGAGACGCTTATCGGTGGTCATTCACGTTTTTCCACAGAGTGGAATCAGGTATGTTTCCCATCTATATTTTGGGGATCTAGTGCAAGTTTCTTTCACGCACAGGCTGAGATTATGAATTTTCTTCCCCATTGCGCCCTACATAAGTATTTTTCTGCTTTCTTAGTTGTCCAGGATAGACTGCTGTCTCCCTTACGTGGTGACTGTTGTGGTCTTCTTTATATTTAGGGGTTTGGTGCAAGTCTTCCTCACGCATAAACTGTTTGGAGCCATTTTCCCCATGTTATGAGCTGTGCTCACTGATTACGTGTTGGGACTGTTGTTTTTCCCACATTCAATGATACGTTTGGGACTGTGTAATTCGCTTGGGAGTCGTTTTCCCTGTTAAGCTGTAATTGCTGAGTAGTTGCATGCGTGCAATGGTTGGTCTTCGGACTGTGTTGGGAGCAGGGATGGGGGCTTGGTTTGCTTGATAAATCTGGTGGCTGGAAACCACACAGACAGAGCTAGAGGGCTGGATTTCTTCTCCATAACCCCTGAATAGCACTGGAAGGGAATGCAGGGCCTGAGGGACTATGTAGCAGAGAAGGGACTGATTCCTTGTGTTGGGTGTGTGTGGGTGTCTTAGAAGTCAGGCTAGTTCTGGTGTAGGTGTTCCTAGCTCTGCAATGATCTCACCAGCTTAGCATTTAGCCTTTCCCAACTCCTTGACGGCCTGATAAACCCAACTGTGTTGGCTTTGCTTTGCTTTGTGTATCCTTGGCTATGTGTAAGCCTGCTTGTTCCCTTATTCCTTGGAGAATTATGCCCAGCTCGGGGTTGGCATTGTTGCTGAGAGATTAAGGAGCACGCTGGACTATGGTTGGGTGGAATGTTGTAGCAACGTACTGGTTGTGGATCGAGTTCTTCATAAGATAAGTGATCTTGTCCATTTTTACTTCTGCAACTATATTTTCTGCTAATGAACGTGATGAACATGTTGAATGAATGCTTGTATAAATGTATGTTGATTCCGTTGTGTCTGATAAATAATTGTAGCTATGTATGATAAACAATTACATCTGTGCATGATAAATGTTCATGTGTGCATGTTCTAGTTTAAAACATTTGTTTCAGCATTCTGTTTTAGCAATTTTATGAATTCACATGTTCATGGGGCTCTTAGCCCGGATGGTTAACGCCATGGGTCGCGTCCTCTTTGTCGGTCCGAGGGTTGGGGACGTGACAGGTTCTCTTCCATTTACATGCAAATTAGTTGACACAGAAAGCAATAAGATAGCTATGAACATCGTTGGCCCCATGCAAATGGAGAATCTAAATTGTCTTTCCATGGTCTTTTCAGCTATGAATTACAGTTTAGTTCCTTTGAATTGAAATAGTATAGTGCAGGAAAACAAGCTTAAGACTAACACATATATGATCTTAGAGCAGCATAGAAGGAATTTTGTTTTTGTTTTTTTCAACTGTAGAATAAGATCCTTCTTTTTCTATGTTTGCATGGGACATAACCAAACAGCCAAAGAAATAGAAAAGGCTGTTTATTTTTCAAAGCGTAAAGCTTTTTCGTAGATTCAATTCTTCCAAATTATTGGGCTAGAAATTCTATCTAATCCACAAGATCCTTACAAATAGATATGCTTGCCACCAATTGCAAAGCTGGCATGTGACCATCTACAATTTCCTATGCCTCATTCCCATATATGAAATTTGTTAAAGCTTTCTTTATCCTACGACTTGGACTCTATACCAAATTTCTTACCGTGAAGTCACTCAGACCACAACCAATTAATCTCCCTCCAAAAATGCATTTGTCAAACAATTATGTATAGCTGAGCTGCCTGTGGTCGGGATGGTTGGCTTCCTTCCCTCTTTCTATATATTCTAAATTGTGACCGATTGTTAGCCACGAAATTCGCGAAGGATTTTGTGAAAATGTGAATTGAATTTAATAGTGATTGTGATAACTTTTGATCAGATGGTAGCCCTTGAATTGCTGAATGATTTGCAAATATGTGAATTGATTTCAAAGGGAATATGATAAGTTTTTGCTGTTTTACATTCGTTTTGGAAAACCAAGTAATGGTATACATGGAAAATATAAAATATTATAGACAGATATAAAGTAAAATTATTGTTATTAAATTATTTTATATGGTGGTGGATTTGATAGAATAAAATTTAAAAGTGTTTTATAACATATAATTTTAAAAGATAAAATATCTTATCTCATTTTTATGAAATATAGAAAATATTATATAGTGATATAAAATAAAACTATTATTATTACATTATATTTGTATGGTGGTGGAGTTGATAGAATAAAATTTAAAAGTGTTTTATAACATATAATTTTAAAAGGTAAAATATCTTATCTCATTCTCATAAAAAAAATGAGAGGTAAAATCTTTCATAAAACTACAGGTTATTAAATTATTATTTAAAAGTATCTTTTTGTTATAGTAAAAATCAATATTGTTAAAATAATAGTAAGCTCAAAGTGAAACTCAATACGACTATGGTGGATAAAGAAAACCAAATGATCCCTTACATCCTCCCTATAACCCATTTTCCAAGCTAGGTGTCATCTTCCTAAGTTGGCCTCCATGGGGTTAAAGAACCTTCAACCTCACCTAGTGATTTTGCCATGGATACATGCTTCAGTAACCAAGGTTGTCATGAAACATTATTTAACCTCTATAGTTACCATTTCCATTGGTATGTCAAAGTTGCTCTGTTATACTAATCTCATTCTATGTTGTTATTATAAGTTTGCTTTGTTATTCCCTCCCTTTGGCGAGAGCTACTATCTTGTTCTTCCTTCTATTTTTAAAATAAAGAAAGATAATATTTAAATCAAAATTTTGAAATAAAGATTGAAAATATATTTTTAAATTTTGAAAAATTAATATATTAAAATATTAAAGTTGTTATATTTTTATAAAATAAAATAAAAGTTTGAAAAATATTAATAAATTTCTAAAGTTGTTTATTTAGATAGCTTATTTTGTATTATAAAAGGTTATTTTAGACAATGGTTAAATGATGTATGGGTTTGCCTCTTAGATATTAGTGGGTTATTACTATCAACCATGGAAAATTATATTCCATTATATTGTAATATTTGGCTATGATCAACCATAGTCAATCATAATAGTTACGAAGATAATGAATTATAGGCATATTAGTGGGCTTCTTGGTCAATGATTAGTGAGTTTATGAGTTAGTAAATGATGGTTATAAGGTGATATGTCAATTAATAGATCAATGATAAAGAGGTTAATAGATTAGTGGTTAACACATGTTGAACTAGTCAAATTAATTTAAATGGACATTAATTAAATACTTTAATTAAGTTAACTTTAATTTGCATTTGAACTCTCCCAGATGTGGGTGATATTTCAGAGGATAGATGTGCCTATTTTCAGCCATCGCAAAGAGCACGTGACGCCCTCCTTGAGCCCGTCATTGACACACATAGCGATAACTCACCCCTCGAGAACATTCAAAGGTCTTTGCACGTGGGAGAAACTCCCTCTGTCACTTCGGCTCATGCGACTCGGGCTGGTGAAGGTCCATCCTCCTAGGTGATTTCATGGCCCTGCTTCGAACGTTAATGCTTGCAGGAACATCGAATGATAGGTTTCTAGTTCTAAAATACATTCTAATTTATGGCTTGACTAAAAGCATTGCTGGGCATGCTGCGCATCGGGAGGTTCTCTATGTATCTGTGTATGTGCTCTATAGGTTTTTTGTAGAAAAGAACATTCCCCATCAAGTTGGTTTCAGGCTCAAGTTGGCCGCCATGTCCCGACAGAGAGGAACTCCAAGGTGAGCTAGCTCTGGGAGAGGAAAATCCCAGCGTGGTTGTAGTGCTCAGACCCTGGTGGATTACGAACCTCACATCTCTCCGCATGTCTGTGTTTTAGTTGAATCTTGGGAGACTCAGGTCCTCAACCGAAAGCTCTTGACTAGTGAGGATGGTATCCAAATTAATCATTCTTGGATGATGAAGAACATGCTCTACAACCTGGTGGAGGATATGCTCAGCAATTGGTCTGAGGCTCGGGTTGTTGTTCATACCATGAAAACTAAAATCACAGAGATTGAAGCTCAACTTACGGCTATGGACAATTCCTTTGCTTGGAAAGGCACGGTTGGCCTCTCTAGTCTGAGCAAGATGGAGGCAGGGGGTCATGCACAGGGTGGCGGTGCCAGTGGTAGTGAATTTGGAGGCCGGGCTCTTACCAGTCTCAGTGGTAGCGACAGTGCAACCGATTGTTCAACTGAATCTCCTCGCGTTAATCCCTTTCCTGTCCCCTCTACGATTGAGCCTCTCTTCAAACGTCTAAAGGAAATGTCGTCCCAATAGTCTGAGCAGCAGCAACATACGCTTTCTTTGGCCACAAATGCCACCACCAACTCGCCTACTCTATCGCAGTAAGAAAGATGGGCCTGCCCCATCACTTAAGAAACTCCTCCAGTTTAATGGATGTGTCACCCAGGTTTTTTGGTCAAGACATTAGTGGTTTTGGTCTTTTTTTAATTATAAACCATGTAACTATGTCTATTTTCATGTTTGCTATGGAAATCTTTGTCTACGCTCAAGTATATGAGCATGTCGGTTTTATGATGGATTACTGTAATTATGTCTCAGTCAGTGGCCCTCAGGCCTATACTTATAGCCATGGACATTTTAGACGTTAATTCTGTTAGAGGGCCATTATTTTTTGAGAGGCTCTGGAGGGGGCTTCACCTCCTTAAACCTCAGGTAGCCAAATCAAATTATGTATTTTTTGCCTCTGTAATATAATAGATCTCTGCAGCTTACAAAAAAAAAATTCATTTCAACTCTAACATTAATTTAGTTTTAATTTTTTAATTTTAATTTTAATCTTAATCCCAACTCTAAATATATTTGTATTTATTTTTAAATATATTTGTATTTATCTTTAAAAATATATATTTACATTTATGTTTATATATTAATAATACAAGTTTTAGCAACATGATAGAAGGTCCAAAGGTCTTGTCTGCATCGGGCAATGATCTTTACTCCCTCGTCATAATGGACATGCATCGGGAAAAAGGTGATAAAATTGGAAGCTAGGGACACATAATTGGGATGTATCGTGGATGGTTGCTCGAAGTACTAGTTAGCAGCCACTCTAGTCAAGGTCCTATGGAATAAAAACAAATGAATGGAATCATTGACAATGCTATTAGAGGAGCACCATAAGATGAAAGGACATGATAATTCATTTCAACTCTAACATTAATTTATTTTTAATTTTTTAATTTTAATTTTTATCTTAATCCCAACTCTAAATATATTTGTATTTATCTTTAAATATATATATGTATATATATATATATATATATATATAT
>LPNX010300446.1:72862-90457 GCA_001517045.1 Pseudotsuga menziesii
TTGTATATTGAGTACATACTCATAGTCATATTTTCAATGTGGTGAATAACACCTTTTGTTTATTGTTTTAATGGGTGAGTGCAAAAAGTTGAGGGACCTTTTAGATGCAATGGTAGATCGAAGCCAATGATTCAATATCTATAAAACAAAAATCATCCCAAGCAATGTCGACCCTGCCAAGCATAGTCCCAATCCTATCAACATGCTTCCAAACTAGGATAGTTAATAAAATTGCACACACGTTATGTTCTCCAAAATTGGCACGTGTTTTGTAAAATATGATTTATGCCCAAAATAGGTCATGCCCATCATTTTCTCCATACAAACCAACTGAAATGTTTTCGGGCCGACAAAAACAAACAAGGGTGAACACGATTTGGGTGAGAAAGTGATACAATTTCCACCTTGGGGATCAATATCTTAATTTTGAGGTATTTACACCAAATCCCATCTTGTTAGTTTCACCATTAAGACCATAAATTAAACACAGGTATGAAAGTAATTGAATATCATACAAGTCTTCATTAATTTTCAGTATTTCATGGTTTTATTTACAATTATGTGACATTTGTAAATGTGCTTGGTATATAGACTTGTTTTGCAGGATATGGGTTTTAAATGAAATTCCAATGAGATGCGCATTCATGCCAAACACGCACAGTTGCATACATGTCATCCTATAGCTCTCCGATCAACCTGTGGCTTTTTTGCTTGGAATATTCCAGGGCGTTAAAATCAAAGAACGGTTTCATGGTTATGTTAGCCATGCATTCCTCATGATCCATAGTCCTTGATATAGAAATATTTGGGCTCCTGTTTGCTCATCCCGTTGCAACACCCCGGTTTTGAACTCGTTACATTAGATGTATATGATGTATATATTGTAAGTGATCGTGGTGTGGAGCTAAATGCCAAGGCCCCACCATTGATCGGAAATGCTATGCCTTGGATTTAAATGGTCACTGATGGTATATCGGGGGCATGCAACATATATTATGTTTTCCATCATGTAAATATGCATCATAATTAATTAAATGAATCCGACCAGCTACGATCGCGGCAACTAAATTGAAAGGGGAATGATTTTCCCAAGGATGAGGATGTGGGAGGGGATGTGTCGAACCTTGAGCCAAAAGGGGGAAAAACTCATGTGTCATCTTCTTTTGTTTTATCCCAACCACCTTCAGTTAATAATTCCTGCTGGTAGCTGAGGGAAGTTATGGAAGTTAATGCTTTTGGGGAGTGGGGTGGCAGGACTGTTAGTCCTCACCCACACGCACACTCCACCCCTATTGACTTCACTCACGCATGCAACTCCACTCTCACCAGGAGTTGCAAAAACGCTCAGGCATTGCAATTCGCGTCCTGGCCATTGCTACTCACCTTCACGCAGGGAATTGTTGATGTTAGTCATGCACTGAAATTTCACGTCCTCTCAGCTGTTGTTGTTCACCCACGAGCCCAGGAAGAGCTGTTCATTCCTCACGGGGTCTGATTGTTTCTCTCACGCACAGGAATTTTTGGGTCTTACCCACATGATTTTCTTCTGTGGATTGGTGGACGGTGCAGCTGTATCTTTGCCTCACGAGCTGAACTATGGGTTTGGCATTGATTGCTACTCATGCCCAGGTTGAAATTCTATTAATTTCTTTTATCGCATGGTCTGTGTAAGTCTCCCCGTGGCTTCATTGTCTTGACGGACTGCTGATTTTCCCCTGTTGTACTTGGGTTGCTATTGCATTTGGGAACTGTTGTAAATTCTCCTGAGAGTCATTTTTGCCACGATAGGGCCAATAATGACTCAGAAGTCATTTTCCTGTTTAGGCTGTGATAGTTGACTTAGTTTCTTGTGTGAAATGGTTGGCCTTCAGACTATATTGCGAGCAGGGATGTGGTCTGAGTTTTGCTTGATAAACCTGGTGGCTAGAACCACACAGACAGAGCTAGAGGGCTGACCTTCTTCTCCATCACCCATGAATAGCACTGGAAGGGAATGCAGGGCCTAAGGGACTGTGTAGCAGAGAAGGGACTAATTCCTTGTGTTGGGTGTGGATGGGTGTCTTAGAGGTCAGGCTAGTTCTTGTGTAGGTGTCCTTGGCTCTGTAATGAGCTCACCAGCTTAGCAATCTTCCTTCTCCAACTCCTTAATGGCCTGATAAAGCCAACTCTGTTGGCTTGGCTGTGTGTTTTGTGTATCCCTGGCCATGTGTAAGCCTGTTAGTTCCCTTATTCCTTGGGGAATCATGCCCAGCTCGGGGGTGGCAGTACTGCTGAGAGATTAAGGAGCACGCTGGCCTATGGTTGGGTGGAACGTTGCAGCGATGTAGCTGGTTGCAGATCGAATTTTTCATAAGATAAGTGATTTTCTCCATTTTACTTCTGCAACTGTAAATTCTGTTAATGAAATTGATGAACATGTTAATATGATGATTGATGTTGAATGAATGCATCTATGCACGATAGATGTTCAATGTGCATGTTTCTTTGTATTGCATTTCCCTGCAGCATTTTGTTTTAGCATTTCAGCATTTTATCTATGCCTGTACATGTTCATGGGCAGTTATCCCGGGTGTTTAAAGCTAGTAGTCACATCCTCTACGCCGGTCGGAGGCATGGGGACGTGACACCCGTCTTGTTAGTTTCACTATTTTCAATAATTTGTATGCCCTAATATGAATTGAAACTATAATTTTTTAATTTCTATACGCTAAAATAAATTTACAAGCCCAATGGAAATGAAAACCCTAATTTACTCATAAAAACAAAATCAATTTCACTATTTGCATATATATATTCACAAGCATCCTTGTGAAACCAAACCAATATTCACAACTATGCAAAGTTTCTCAATTATATTGCAAGGTTGCATGGAACTTAAAAAAATTCAAGTAGAGTTCATATCTTCCTAATAATACATAAACAAACACACTAAGTGGTCTGTAGAGTCCGGAAAATTTCATGCCACAAAAAATAATAACATATCGAAATCCTTACCAAGTAAGTCACCTGGAACAAGGACACAAAAATACGAGTGTGTGACACGGACATGGTGACCCCCAGAATCAGGACATGTAGGATACGTTATATATATATATATTTAAAAATATATATTAAAAATTAGAAATATAGACATATAGATCCAAAAATATTTAGAAACTAGAACACTTACAAATATTCAATAGAAATTAGAATAAAAACACATTAATGATTAGTAATTACACATTTGTCATTTGCAAATCACAATGAGACACATAGATGCATGTCGAAACCATATTTCTCATTAAGTCATCAAAATAAAATCAAACTTTGATTGTCGTTGGAAAACAACATAATAATGGGAATTACAATCAAAGGTTTTTTTTTATTATCTATCCCAAGGTATTACAATGCTTCCAAAATTGAAAACATAACCTAATGTTGATTTCTCACCATCATATTCTCCTATTGGAAATTTTTATTCCTTCAAATGCAATTGCAGAATTCAAAGCTGATTTAATATATGTCAACAAAATCCATTTCATTCCAATGTACCTTCCTAGGATAATTCAAAAATATTGACAACATTTGAACTGCAAAATTTATGTTTGGTTAGGTTTTTGTAAGATAAACTCTGTAAAAGTTGACGATGCATTTTTTCATTAATAGCTTCTGATTCATCATGTTTTGGATGTTTCAATACTACCTCCATCACTGTCTTATTGGGATTTCCACTAACCATAGATACTATGCCTTAGAGAATAGTTGCTTCCTGTAGTCCCATGCAGGACGAAAAGTCAGACAAAGGATTAATGTGTAATAGCTATGATTTGAATATACTCAAATGGAATAAAGCTTGTAAACTTCCAACACAAGTTTCAATTGTTACCACCACCACTCCTAGTACCACTACCGCTAATGCAAAGCCAAATGAGGTGATGTCCATGGCTTCCTGCCTCAGTCTCAGATGAAATAGTTCAACAACTTTCTCTTATATTATCAACTCTTTAGATGACAAATGTTATTTGAATGCTCTTATCAATGTACAAGGGCACCTCCATTTTATACCTTGTGTGGCAATAATGGATTGCCCCTCTCACGATGTGATCTTAAATTATGGTATAACGTGTAGTCCACTCTGAACCACGACATTCTCAAAATAATGACTTACGGTCACCGATATTGATATTGAAATTTACATTGACATAAGAACATGTTTCACACCATTTCAAATTCAACTACCCAATCAATCATTAAGGACTTCTTGCAGGTTCTAACTATCTTGAAAGTGATTGGAATCATTGAATCATTTTTCCAACCATTAAATATTTCTCACAAGTTCTAACTATCTTGAAAGTGATTGGAATCATTGAATCATTTTTCCAACCATTAAATATTTCTCATAAGTTTTAACTATCTTGAAAGTGATTGGAATCACTTTTCCAATCATTAAGGATGTCTTCCTCCTAAAATTTAGTTAATCAATAAGGACTGCTTGCAAGTTCCAACTATCTTGAAATTGATTGGAAGTTCCAAGTATCTTGAAATTATGGTATGACGTGTAGTCCACTATGAACGGCAACATTCTCAAAATAATGACTTACGGTCACCGACATGACATTGACATTGACATCAGATCATGTTTCACGTCGTTTCAAATTCAATGACCCAATCATTAATCATTAAGGACTTCCACCTCCTCAAATTTAGTTAATCATTAAGGACTTCTTGCAAGTTCTAACCATTAGAGGAAATTTCAACTCAAAATGGGCATTTTAACTCTAATTCAAATTCCATGTCATCATGTTTTAGCCAATGAAATTGCTTTCAATTTGAAATACCGTATAGGTACTAAACACTTTTTTAATATAAATTTGAGGATAGGTATCATAAAAAAACTACTTTTTTGTTTGTATTTTCGACATATCTCCCAATGTTTTTACTCAAATGTTGATTGAGAGAGCTCGTTGGATGAGGAATTAAATTCTGCATCCAACGAGTACCCACTCGGCATACTTTTGATGGACCCCGCTACCCCCAAAACAAGAAATACCTGAAAAAATGTGATGATGACATCATCATCACGTTTTTTCAGGTATTTCTTGTTTTTGGGGTAGAGAGGTCCGTCAAAAGTATGCAGTGTGGGTACTCGTTGGATTCGGAATCAAATTCTGCATCCAACGAACTCTCTCAATTGAAATTTGAGTAAAAACACGGGGAGATATGTCAAAAATACAAACAAAAAAGTAGTTTTTTTCTTTTCTTCCTCCAAAATTGATAAATATTATTTTATTATTTTAACTATTATTTTATTAATTGTTTTTAGGAGGCCCATTTTGAGTTGAAATTTCCTCTAATGTATCTTGAATGTAATTGGAATCACTTTTCCAATCATAAAGGACTTCTACCTCCTCAAATTTAGTTAATCATTAAGGATTTCTTGCAAGTTCCAACTATCCTGAAAGTGATTGGAATCACTTTTCCAATCGTTAAGGACTTCTTCCTATTCAAATTTAGTTAAATGATTAATGAATTCTTGCAAGTTCCAACTATCTTGAAAGTGATTGGAATCAATTTTACAATATTTTTTTCAATAGTAAATACCTATGGTTGAGTGGAAATAGCTCTTACACAACTAGTTTCTTGGAGATTTTTCCTTTAAAAGATAAGTGTAAATATCATTTTCTATGACTATGCAAAATTTATGTTTTATGTTATGAATAATATTGAAAGTGATTGGAATTATTTTTCTAACTATATTGAAAGTGATCGGAATTATTTTTCTAATCATTAAAGATTTATTGCAAGTTATAATTATCTTGAAAGTGATTGGAATCACTTTTCCAATCATTAAGGACTTCTACCTCCTCAAATTTAGTTAATTATTAAGAACTTATTGCAAGTTCCAACTATCTTGAAAGTGATTGGAATCACTTTTCCAATCATTAAGGATTTCTGCCTCTTCAAATTTAGTTAATCATTAAGTACTTCTTGCAAGTTCTAACTATATTGAAAGTAATTGGAATCATTTTTTCCATTTTATTTTCAATTAAATTTGCTTGCAAGTTGCAACTATATCTTCAAAGTCACAACTCTATGCAACTGAACCCAATGCTACAAGAGTGGAATATTTGCCTTTCAAATTCAAGGACATATTTATTAATAATTTATCCTGAGAGAAGTATATTGCAAGTTGTAACTATCTTCATTTTATCCTTGTAGCTTGGATTGGGGTGGTATCTATAGTAAATACCTATGGTTCAATGGAAATAGCTCTGACACAACTATTTTCTTGGAGATTTTTCCTTTAAAAGATAAGTGTAAATATATTTTTCTTGGAGCATATGTGTTTCTTAAATTTTGATACTCATGAGAGGCTTAGTAGTCGTAACTATAAAAGTTGATCTTTGGGGGAGAAAATTTGAAAGTTTTTATTTATAGCTACTAGTCTCATGGATGGAATGTTGGATGGTGACCTTACATACATGTATAACCTTTAATGATTATGAACTAAAGTGTAATTATAGAAAAAACCTTATAAAATGTGATTATGACATGTATAGGTGACTATTTTGTATAGTGAGGTATAATATATTAACCATAAGTTGTGTTTGAGGTTGTCTTATTTATAGGAAAATGATTAATTATAAAAATATTTATTAACACATGGTTATTGAGAAGTTGCATGATTTTTGGTCATAGGACATGTAATGAATAATGAGAAAAGTAAGAAGATGTTATTTGGTAGAGTATTTATTATTAATAATGAGATCATATCATGTGGTTCAACATGGACAATGGCCAAGAGACATTGTGGTAGAAAATTATTTTTTATTTGCTTTTTATGTTAAAGAAAATTGCCCTAACGTCGTAGAGGGGTTTCTCATTTTCTTTATGTATTTAACACACTACATTTTGTTCTAAATTTTGGATGTGATACTATTATGAATTTAACTAAAAATTGTGCTAATCTTACTAAGTCAATATTGTTGTTTTTTTTTCTAAATGTTATTGATCTTGTTATTGTATATTAAGTACCTACTCATAGTCATATTTTCAATGTGGTAAATAAAACATTTTGTTTATTGTTTTAATGGGTAAGTGCACACATTTTGGTGACCTTTTAGATGCAATGGTAGATTGAAGCCAATGATTCAAGATCTATAAAGCAAAAATCATCCCAAGCAATGCTGACCCTGCCAATCCTAGTCCCAAGACTACCAACATGCTTTCCAACTAGGATAGCTAATAAAAATGCATGCATGTTATGTTTCTCTAAAACAAGCACATGTTATGTTCTCCAAAAATGGGCATGTGTTTTGTAAAATATTATTTATGCTCAAAATAGGTCATGCTAGTCATTTTATACACAACAAACAACCGCAATGTTTCAGGTCGACCAAAACACAGAAGGGTGAACATGATTTGGGTGAGAAAGGCATACAATTTCCACCTTGGGGATCAATATCTTCATTCTGAGCTATTTACACCAAATCATGTCTTGCTAGTTTCATTATTTTCAATCATTTGTATTCCCTAATATTAATTGAAGCAATACACTTGGCTCTATTATCAAGTCTTCAAATTCAAAATGTTATTGCAATGGTCTTATCAACATGCAGGGGGTGCCTCCATTTTATAGCTTGTGTGGCAAGAATGGATCGCCCCTCTCATGGTGAGATATTAAATTTTGGTATGACATGTAGTCCACTCTGAACCATGAAATTCTCAAAATAATGACTTACGACATTCTCAAAATAACCACTTAAGGTCACCAACATTTACATTGACATTGACATCAAATCATGTTTTACGTCGTTTCAAATTCAACGACCCAATCGTTAATCATTAAGGATTTCTTCCTCCTCAAATTTAGTTAATCATCAAGGACTTCTTGCAAGTTATAACTATCTTGAAAGTGATTGGAATCACTTTTCCAATCATTAAGGACTTCTTCCTCCTCAAATTTAGTTAATCATTAAGGACTTCTTGCAAGTTCCAACTATCTTGAAAGTGATTGGAATCGCTTTTCCAATCATGAAGGAATTATTCCTCTTCAAATTTAGTTAATCAACCTAACCCAATGCTATAACAGTGGAATATTGGCCTTTCAAATTCAACGACTTATTTATTAATCATCCAGCTTGAGACAGAATACTCGCCTTTCAAATTCAATGATATATGAACCTTTAAGTTGTGTTCAAAAGAACTTATAAAATGTGATGATTCAAAACCCCCATCATTAATCATTAAGGACTTCTTCATCCTCAAATTAAGTTAATCATTAAGGACTTATTGCAAGTTCTAACTATCTTGAAATTTATTGGAATCACTTTTCGAATTATTAAGGACTTCTCCCTCCTCAATTTTTGTTAATCATTAAGGAATTCTTGCAAGTTCCCACTATCTTGAAAGTGATTGGAATCACTTTTCCAATAATTAAGGACTTATAACTACTAGTATCATGGATGGAATGTTGGATGGCTAATAATTAAAAACTTATAGCTACTAGTCTCAAAATAACGACTTACGGTCACTGGTAATGACATTGACATCATATCATGTTTCACGCCACTTCAAATTCAACAACCCAATCAATCATTATGGTTACCGACATTGACATTCACGCCATTTCAGATTCAATGAACCAATAATTAAGGACTTATGTCTCCTCAAATTTAGTTAATCATTAAGGACTTCTGCCTCCTAAAATTTAGTTAATCATTAAGGACATCTTGCAACTTCTAACTATCTTGAAAGTGTTTGGAATCACTTTTCCAATCATTAAGGACTTATTCCTCCTCAAATTTAGTTAATCATTAAGGACTTCTTACAAGTTCCAGTTATCTTAAAAGTGATCGGAATCACTATTTCAATCATTAAGGACTTCTTCCTCCCCAAATTTTGTTAACCATTAAAGACTTCTTGCATGTTCTAACTATCTTGAAAGTGATTGGAATCCTTTTTTCCACTTTGTTTTTCATCTAATTTTTCTTGCAAGTTGCAACTCTATCCAACCTAACCCAATGCTACAAGAGTGGAATATTGACCTTTCATATTCAACGAGATATTTATTAATTATTCATCTCGAGACAAGTATCTTTCAAGTTGTAACTATCTCCATTTTAGTCTCATAGCTTGGAATGGGGTGGTATCTATAGTAAATACATATGGTTGAATGGAAATAGCTCTTACACAACTAGTTTCTTGCAGCTTTTTCCTTTAAAAGATAAGTGTAAATATCATTTTCTATGAATACGGAAAATTTATGTATGTTTTATGTTATGAATATTATTGCGTTATGCAGGTTGTGTGTGTGAATATAATTGTTGCATTTTAATTTATACACTTGCATATGTGTTTCTTAAATTTTTTCACTCATGAGAGGCTTAGTTAGTCATAACTATAAAAGTTGGTCTTTGTAGGACAAAACTTGAAAGTTGGTATTAATATCTACTAGTCTCATGGAAGGAATGTTGGATCATGACCTTAAATATAGATATAACCTTTAATGATTATGACATAAAGTGTAATGATAGGAAAAAAACTTATAAAATGTGATGATCACATGTATAGGTGACTATTTTGTATAGTGAGGTATAATATATTAACCATAAGATGTGTTTGAGGTTGTCTTATTTATACGAAAATGATTAATTATAAAAACATTTAATAACATAGTTATTGAGAAGTTGCATAATTTTTTGTGAGAGGACATGTAATGAATAATGAGAAAAGTAACAATATGTTATTTGATAGAGTATTTGTTATTAATAATGAGATCATATCATGTGGTTCAACATGGAAATTGGATGAGAGACATTGTGGTAGAAAGGATATCCACTTGGGACATTCTTCGAGCTACAACTATAGCATACAACACTGCTTGTTACCACCGCCACTCCTAGTACCACTACCGCTAATGCAAATCCAAATGAGGTGATGGGCATGGCTGCCTATCAAATAGTTTCACAACTGGCTCTATTATCAACTGTTCAAATTCCAAACGTTATTGCAATTCTCTTACCAACATGCAGGGGGTTCCTCCATTTTATAGGTTTTGTGGCAAGAATGGATTGCCCCTCTCACGACGTGATTTTAAATTCAGGTATGACGTGTAGTCCACTCTGAACCACGATATTCTCAAAATAATGACTTACGGTCATTTATATTGACATTGACATTGACATCATATCAGATCATGTTTCACGTCGTTTCAAATTCAACGACCTAATCAAACATTAATGACTTCTTCCAAGTTCTAACTATCTTGAAAGTAATTGGAATCATTTTTCCAATCATTAAATATTTCTTGCAAGTTCTAACTATCTTGAAAGTGTTTGGAATCACTTTTCCAATCATTAGGGACTTTTTCCTCCTCAAATTTAGTTAATCATTAATGACTTCTTGCACATTCCAACTATCTTGAAAGTGATGGGAATCACTTGTCCAATAATTAAGGACTTCTACCTCTTGACATTTAGTTAATGATTAAGGACTTCTTGCAAGTTCTAACTATCTTGAAAGTGATTGGATTAATTTTTTGCATTTCGTTTTTCAATTAAATTTGCTTGCAAGTTGCAACTATATCTTGAAAGTTGCAACTCTATGCAACCTAACCCATTGCTACAAGAGTGGAATATTGGCCTTTAAAATTCAACATCATATTTATTAATCATTCAGCCTAAGACAAGTATCTTGCAAGTTGTAACTATATTCATTTTAGCCTCATGGATTTGATTTGGGTGGTATCTATAGTAAATACCTATGGTTGAGTGGAAATAGCTCTTACACAACTAGTTTCTTGGAGCTTTTTCCTTTAAAAGATAAGGGTAAATGTCATTTTGTTGGAGCATATGCATTTCTTATATTTTGATACCCATGAGAGGTTTAGTTAGTCCTAAATATAAAATTTGATCTTTGTGGGAGAAAGTTTGAAAGTTGGTATTTATAGCTACTAGTCTCATGGATGGAATGTTTGAAGGTGCTCATCATTTTGTCCACAACAACCAACTGCAATGTTTTTGGGCTGGCCAAACACACAAGGGTGAACACAATTTGGGTGAGAAAGGAGTACAATTTCCACCTTGGGGATCAATATCTACATTCTGAGGTATTTACACCAAATTCTGTCCTGTTAGTTTCACTGTTTTCAATAATTTGTATGCCCTAATGTGAATTGAAACCATACGTTTTTTAATTTCTATGCACTAAAAGAAATTTGCATGCCCAACGGAAACCAAAATCCCAATTTACTCATAAAAACCAAATCAATTTCAATATTTGCATACATATTCACAAGAATCCTTGTGAATCCAAACCAATATTCACAAATATGCAAAGTTTCTCAAGTATATTGCAAGGTTGCATACAACTAAAACAAAATTCAAGTAGAATTCATATCTTCCCCAAAATACATAAACAAACACACACACTAAATGGCCTATAGATTCTGGACAAATTCATGCCACAAAAAATAATAACATATTGAAATCCTTTGCAACTAAGTGACCTGACACGAGGACATAGGACACCAAGGACACTAAAATACGAGTGTCTGACACGAACATGGTGAACCCCAGAATCAGGACATGACGACACACTATGTATATATATGTGTGTGTGTGTGTGTGTGTGTGTGTGTGTGTGTGTGTGTGTGTGTGTGTGTGTGTAGATTCATCTATTTTTAGAAACTAGAACATTTACAAATATCCAATAGAAATTATTAATTAGAATGAATACACAATACACAATATATCATTCACAAACCACAATGAGACACAAAGATGATAGCTCAAGATGTCGAAGCCATATTTCTCATTAAGTAATCAAAATAAAATCAAACTTTAATTGTCGCTGGCAAATAAGAGAATAATGGGAATTACAATCAATTTTTTCTTTTTATCTATCCCAAGGAATTACAATGCTTCCAAAATTGAAAACATAAACTAATGTTGATTTCCCACCATCATCTTCTCCTATTAGAGATTTATTCCTTCAAATGGAATTGCAGAATTCAAAGATTCTTTAATATACATCAACATTCTTCATTGCATTCCAATGTACCTTCCTAGGATAAATAAAAATTATTGACAACATTTGAACTGCAAAAATTTATGTTTGGTCAGGTTTTTGTGAGATAAACTCTGTAAAAGTTGACGATGTTTTTTTTCATTAACAAATTATGATTCATCATGTTTTGGAAGTTTCAATCCTACCTCCATCACTGTCCTATTGAGATTGCCAGTAACCACAGATACCATCTCTTAGAGAAGAGTTGCTTCCTGTAGTCCCGTGCAAGACGATAAGTCATACAAATGATTAATGTGTAATAGCTATGATTTGAATTCGCTCAACTGGAATAAAGATCGTAAACTTGCAACACATGTTTTAAATGCCTATAAATTTGTTGATTTTTTAATGAATCATTCCATATTCACAATGAACAAAGAACATTGAATTGAGATGTGTGAGGACATGGCTTCAACACATGTTTTTTCATGTCCAACACATGTTGAGGTTGTGTTTTTGTTCGACATGACCCCACAGGACATGAGGGGAAATATGGACTTGTCTTTTCATTTAGATTGGCAATATTGGAAATTTATTCATCAATAGTATCGTTTACCCATCCTTTAGGATCTATCCCTTACCTCTACTCAAAATATTGAAGTTGGTTTTCCAATGACATTAATCAACACCTTATAGTTTTAATGAAACTTCCTAATCCAAGTGTTAAAATAAGGTATATAAGCTTCCCATGCTTAACAGATATTTTCCCTTGATTGAAGGGTATATTTTGGTTAAGGTCAAAACAATGGAGTTCAACAATAGGCTCTACCAACATCAAGATACATACATAGTTTGATGTGTTTAATTATATGGAAATCACATACCATTATAAATGATAGAATCCAGTGGAAACCTTGCAACCCTAAAATCCACTATACAAAAATATGCAAAGCCTCTCATGGGTATATAGAAAGAGTGCACACAATTAAAATAACATCAAGTGGAATCCATGCATTCCCCAAATTACATATAAAAAATATTTTAAATGGCATATAGAGTCTAAACAAATCACGCTAATACAAATAATTACATATATATCAAAATCCTTGTCTATATTTGGATTTTATTCATCAATAGCACCTTCTGCCGCCTCTTGTGGGATCTGGCCCTTTCATCTTCTCGCAATCCAGGAGTTGGTCCTCGAAGGGCATTAATCAACACCTCATAGTTTCGATGAAACTTCATAATCCAAGCCTTAAAATAAGGTAGGGAATATTCCCAATCAAGATATGCACCTAGGATATTTAATGTATGCATATGAAAATTGAAATTAATACAAATTTACAACATAAATTTAGGATGAAAAGTTTTAAATGTTTGTTTTTAGTGTAAAATTCAAGATCAATTTTCAAATTTAAATTATAAATAGTTCATGTTGTTATTTTTCTTACATTATTTTTACATTTCTCATTGCTTAGAGATGTCATTATACCATGTGTATTATTCTAATGACTTTGTTTTTGTATTTATGATTGCAGTGGCTACTATGGACCATAATGCAGAGATTTTGAGAGTGATTGGTCATTTGAGAGATATTGGTTCTACTTGGAGGGGTGGAGATGAACTCCTTCACTCCTTGTCAGCATCATTACTGACTATTGTGGATACTATCAATAGATCCAACGATGCGTTGTATATCATAGAATCATACAAAGATAGAAAGAAACAAGAATATGCTGATGGATTGAGTTACAATGATATTAAGAAGATGAAAATAACCAAAGCGCATATATATTCATAATTTAGAGTTCTTGGGACAAATGACATTTCAGATACTAGAATACAACATAATTTGATTGAGGTGTTCATATATCAACCAATAAAATACCACTAGATGGACAAATGTTACATGGTTTTTTTATACCCCCCCACACAGCATTAGAGAAGTACTAGTGTACTTCATACCTAAAATTTATGCAGACTTTGTGATGGTTGATCGACAGATACCTCTACCCCATATCTGGATATCGAGGACATACATTGCTCTTGCACATGATATGATTCTCTAGACATAGGAGGCATTTCTAATGCTACTAGAGATGATTTCCTGCCATACCAGAGCTATTCATCAAGCAGGGCCCTCTTCCTCTAGTGGGGTACAACCATCACATTCCAGTGGTAGATGACCATCTATTGGTAGGGATAGACTGACATCCCATGAGTGCCATATTGAACCACATGTGGTAAATGATTTCATGGTCGTGGACCAACACATGGTACCGGGACGATGATTGATGGCTAGGAAGGACATTTTAAAAACT
The DNA here is from genome assembly GCA_001517045.1 of Pseudotsuga menziesii. NCBI lineage: Eukaryota > Viridiplantae > Streptophyta > Pinopsida > Pinales > Pinaceae > Pseudotsuga > Pseudotsuga menziesii. Next base: position 87,172 of record LPNX010300446.1, read on the forward strand.
CTATTGTTGTTCAATTTAATTTTTCCATATTTTTCACATTTTAAAAGATTCTTAATATATGCAATTTTTAATCTTGTAGGAGCTTGATTCCTCTATACAGGGTGGTAGTGTACCGGGTGTTTCCGTATCCAAGGTGGCAAGAAGAAAATCGATGTCATATTTCAACATGTGTAATTTTTTTAATACATATCATTTTTTTAATACATGTTAGTTCTTCAATTTGTTAAATGGTCTAATATTTACAATTTTTGAAGGTGTAGGAACCACATTCTGAACAAGATCTAGGAGACATCGATCTTAGTGAATCCCCCCCTAGTGGATTCTGTTATTACCCCAGGAATGTGAGTACATGGTTAATGACTGAATCTTGTTCAAATTAATTTTTTATTATTGTACTCATTTATATATTTCTAATATTTCTAATTTTTATACATTTAGGTGTCATTTGGCTATGTAGAGGGGCAAGAAATTGCTAGAAATGATCCCTCCCATGGGGGAGATATGTCCTAGGAATAGCTAAGTATATTGCAACATGTTATATTTTTAGTACATATTATTTCATCCATTCATGTCCATGTATAACTATGGTAAAACTTTATGATTACATGCATCAATGCAAATTCCTGGACAACCGCTTTGGTTTGGCTCTCCCCGTAATCCAAACATAGATAAGAGTGTTCTATACACCAGACATCCCTCTTTAATAAAAAGAGTGGGTGTCCATGACCATGGACCTACTAATTCCACGGTAATGCACACATAGCTTCCAATGAAAGTTGTTGGTTATCTTTCAATTCAGTTCACAACTTGTTTTTCTTAATTATTTTTCACATTTTTACAACATCAAGATGGAGAGTCCTCTTTTCCAGACCTTAGTGTGGTTGTTGATGCTATATTCAATGTTGCATCTATGATGGGGATAATTCACACAAAGGTAGCTACTTGAAAATTTGTACTTGTATAATTCATTTGTATTGTGTATGGACATGCACGATGTCTAACTATTTTAGCATTTGGTGAATGTAGCCTCACCTTGGTCCATTTGTCCATTAGGGTATTTAGCCATTGTACTTAATTGTAATTAATTATATAATTAATTTCGATTAATGAAATCATTCATAGTTGCATGTTATTTTTGCACTGCTTCATTCTTCAATTTTTGAGTAAAATTGTGTGATCTATCTTGTGAGTTGTGTGTTGGTCCATAGATCTATCTGCTCAATTTAATACCCAACAAATAAGCAAAAATGCCATTATGAAATTGAGCATTCTCATTGTACTCTTCTATATCCATTTCATATAAAGATGTCTATTGATATTCCACTCCTTTAAATATTATTTTTTATAGACCTGTAAGCCCATGTCTATAGTAATCTTGCTCTTAGCAATAGATGATTGACTATTTTCTCAACTTCTCTTTGGCCCATGAAAAATTATCTTCACAAGAATATTTTGGCTTAGAATCTTATCATGGAACATAAGGCATGTGAAGGGGAATGATTTTAGTTTCCAAATGTTATCCCAAAACTTGTTCCTTACCTCTTGGTCCCTCTCTCCAAATGTAGGGCTATTTGATAGTGCTCCTTTACTGTCTATTATTTATTTCTGTCTGGAGTTTAACAAAGTGAATAACACTTCCCTCCATATAAAATTTAAACTCATTCTATGTTCAAATATTCTTCAAAATAGGTCATCTAATTCTATTCACCAGACCTTCTCTTCCACAGCAATGGATTGAAGACTCCCAAGTAGGTTTGGGATAATGTTGCTTCCTTATTTGACAAGAAGGATGACCTGAGGATCTATCGACTAGAGAATCAGCTGATTTATCTTCATCTATCCAATTTCAAAATGCTAAATGAATTCTTCACCAAATTCAAGTATCTAGTGTTCCATTTGAAGTTGTGCAAGGTTGAGAAGGAGGATTATCAATTGATCCTTTCCATTCTCTCAAAACTTGGTGCAGACTACTCAGTATTTGTGTCAACCTTCCACTCAATGAATCTCACTACTCCAAAATGGAGGATTCCTACTCTTAACTCCTTCATTGAATCTCTCACTCAGGAGCATGACAAGTTGATCCAAATGGGGTGTTAGAATAATCAACCCATAGTATTTACCCACTTAGACATTATTTCATTTATTTTGTCTTATTTGCCTAGTCCATGAGTCCCACCATGTGCAAGTTGTCAATTGCCTATCCATAGAGGTAAAACTTGCCATTATTGACTCATGGAGCGCTTGAGAAAGCCTTGGGAATCAAATGTGCTTTATTCCTGGCCTCCTAGGCGCCCTTCTACTTTTTCTGCTTTATTGCCTGCTTTTTCAGTGTTTTAAGGCACATAGGAAAGCAAGACTAGGTGAGGTGAATCAGCTTTGTTGCCTCTTCCTCCTCCACTCTTTCCTCCATGAAAAAGCATGTATGAGATGCCTTTTGACCACTCTTTAGCTTTCCCATGCGCCCCTGCTAATTCGTGGGGTCCTTGATAGATTTGGGATCAGCTTTTTACACCTATGGGGGATTTGCCTATTTTGGGTAAGCCTGCTTTATGCTAGATTTGGATGCTTCCTTATGCATTCGATTTGCTCATGTATTCTATATATTCAGCAGCCTATGTTATTACAGGGTTGGCTATTGTACACTCAGTTAATACAATTTGGTGTTACAGCTCCATATTCAGTCTCCATTGTTGATAATTTGCATGATCAATTGTTAATTGTTGTGAGTGTATTCAATCTATTGCAGGCCTAAATTTCTACATGGTATCAGAGCCATTGTAGGTTGTTACTCTCCTCCAAAAATTGTTTTGCAGGTTCGACATCAAGACTTGGAGCCTTCTACTAACAGCCGAGACAGATTTTCTAAAGCTATGGATTCACAGAAAACTATCCTCACTCCCTTCAACTATTTTGAATGGAAAGCAGAGATGGAGATCTTGTTGAGAGAGAAAGGCCTCTACATGGTGACTATGGCTACAGAAGCAGAGCCCAATGCTGCTGCAGAGAAGATCAAATGGCACAATCGGAGAGAATCCCTGCAGCTATATTTCTCCAAGTTCCCTGAGTCCCAGTAATTTTGATTTCCCTGAGTCCCAGTAATTTTGAATCCCTGCAGCTATATTTCTCCAAGTTCAAAGCACTATTTTTGCAGCTGAAATAGTGTGGTATTGAAAAGAAAGATGAGCATCTCATATTGTCCATCCTCTCGAAGCTAGGGCCTGATTACTCAGTCTTTGTTTCGACCTTCTATGCCACAAAACTCACAGCTCGAACCTGGAAGATGCCT
>LPNX010300446.1:94273-113574 GCA_001517045.1 Pseudotsuga menziesii
TAATACAATTTAGTGTTACAGCTTTATATTCAGTCTCCATTGTTGATAATTTGCATGATCAATTGTTAATTATTGTGAGTGTATTCAATCTATTGTAGGCCTAAATTTCTACATGGGGATCATTCGATCCTCCAGAGATCAAGGACTGGTTGCAGGAGGACCTAAGGTAGTGAATGATAAAGGTAAGAAAAAGGATGAGTCTCTTGTGGAGAACGAGTAGTAAAATGAGCCTTCAAGTTTGAAGAGAAGAAAGAATAATGGCAAAGTAAAGACCCTATGTTCTTACTATGGAAGGGGATTTCATCCAGAAAGCTCCTGTATGAGAAGAGCAATTGATGAGATAACTCTTCTTCTGAAGAAACATAACATTACTGTACCTACTAGCGCAAGGAAGGTTGACCATAGAGAAGAAACTGAAGAACATGAATAGACATGCCATGCACTAAAGGATAGATTCTCAACATCACATTCCTTCCTCATTGATTTTGGAGCTTCTAATGATATGGTTGCATCCACAGAATCATTCTCTTCCTTGAATTCTTTTGATGGTTGTAGTATTCAGATGGGAAATAACAGTCAAATTCAATCCAAAGGGAAGGGTTCTATCAATATTGAACATGGAAAGTTCAAATATGTGCTTTATGCACCCCCCTTAGCTCCAAATATCTTATCTATATACCAGATGACTCATAATGGCTCTCCAAAGTGAGTGATATTTGGTCATGACTCAATGGAGATCACATATATATCTACTGGGAACATCATAGCGAAGGGTGCTACAAATCATGCCTCTAAGGCATATGAGTTCTCACACTTCATGCCATTTTTTAGATCCAGTGCACTCTTAGCAGCCACTTACAAGGGAAGGTAAAAACATTCCATCTACTTCTTTTGCAGTTTCCACTAGTATTGCAGAATAGAGTCCAAACAAATAACGCTACAACAAATAATTACATATATATCAAAATCCTTGTCTATATTGGGATTGTATTCATCAATAGCACCTTCTGCCGCATTTTGTGGGATCTATCCCTTTCATCTTCCCATAATCTAGGAGTCGGTCCTCCAAGGGCATTAATCAACACCTTGTAGTTTTGATGAAACTTCACAATCCAAGCCTTAAAATAAGGTAGGGAATATTCCCAATAAACATATGCATCTAGGATATTTAATGTATGCATATGAAAATTTAAATTAATACAAATTTACAACATAAATTTAAGATGAAAAATTTTAAATGTTTGTTTTTTAGTGTAAAATTCAAGATCAATTTTCAAATTTAAATTATAAATAGTTTATGTTGTTATTTGTTTTACATTATTTTTACATTTCTCATTGCTTAGATATATAATTATACCATGTGTATTATTCTAATGATTTTGTTTCTGTATTTATGATTGCAGTGGCTACTATGGACCATAATGTAGAGATTTTGAGAGTGATTGGTCATTTGAGAGATATTGGTTCTACTTGGAGGGGTGGAGATGAAATCCACCACTCATTGTCAGCATCATTACTGACTATTGTGGATACTATCAACAAATCCAAAGATGCGTTGTATATCATAGAATCATACAGAGAGAGAAAGAAACAAGAATATGTTGATGGATTGAGCTACAATGATATTAAGAAGATGAAAATAACCAAAGCACATATATATTCATAATTTAGACTGCCTGGGACAAATGACATTTCAGATACTAGAATACGACATAATCCCATTGAGGGGTTCATCTGTCAACTAATAAAATACCACTAGATGGACAAATGTTACATTGTTTTTTTATATCCTCTCGCACAACATTAGAGAAGTACCAGTGTACTTCATACATAAAATTTATGCAGACATTATGATGGTTGATTGAAAGATACCTCTACCCCATATCTGGCTACCAAGGACATACATTTCTCTTGCACATTATATGATTCTCCAGACATAGGAGGAATTTATAATGCTACCACAGATGATTTCCTACCATACCAGAGCTATTAATAAAGCAGGCCCCTCTTCCTCTGGTGGGGTACAACCATCACGTTCTGGTAGCATATGACCATCTATTGGTGTGGATAGACTGACATCCCATGAGTCCCATATTGATCCACATGTGTGCACGACATGTGGTAAATCCTGTTATGGTCATGGACCAACACATGGTATCTGTACGGTGATTCATGGCCTAGAAGGACATTTTAAAAAATCTATTGTTGTTCAATTTAATTTTTCCATATTTTGTACGTATTAAAAGATTCTTAATATATGCAATTTTTAATATTAATTATATTAAAACATGATATATTTTTAGTACATATTATTTCATTCATTCATGTCCATGTATAACTATGGTATCACTTTATGACTACATGCATCAATGCAAATCCTTGCACCACCGCTTTGGTTTGGATCTCCCCAAAATCCAAACATAGATAAGACTGTTTTCTACACCAGACATCCCTCTTTCGTAAAAAGAGTGGGTGTACATGACCATGGACCTACTGATTCCATGGTAATGTACACATAGATTCAAATGAAAGTTGTTGGTTAGCTTTCAATTCACTTCACAACTTGTTGTTCTTAATTTTTTTTTCACATGTTTAGAACATTGGGATGGAGAGTCCTCTTTTCGAGACCTTAGTTTGGTTGTTGATGCTGCAGTCAATGTTGCATCTATAATGGGGATAATTCACACAGAGGTATCTACTTGAAAATTTGTACTTGTATAATTCATTTCTATTGTGTATGGACATGCACGATGTCAAACTATTTTAGCATTTGGTAAATGTAGCCTCACCTTGGTCCATTAGTTCATGTGAAGGAGGTTGATGTTCAACCTACGAATCTTTTTGCTACTAAAGGAACTCAATATCTAGCCCCACAATATATTTTTTCGGTGAGGTGTTCATTAATTACAAAATTGGTTAGTACTTTCTCATGCATGTACATGTTGATAATTGTTGATTTAATTGAGATAGTTTATTTTATTCGCAGAGAAACATTGCAGAGAGTATCTCAACAAGGAGGATGACACTAGAGGCATCTATACCCTATATGGATTCGATGATTGTTTGTTTTATGTAACTCAGTCATATTTTAAAATTTCAAATTTTTTTAGTTCTCTAGTTTTAGTTGAGTTTCCTAATCAAGAAATACTACCCTTGATTTGCAGTCGCCATAGATGCACAATGGTCATGGATAGTGGAAACAAGAATCACACTCAAGAAAAAACAAGAGGAAGTTAGAGTTTTGATGCATGGTCTATGACATATGTACTTTTTTTTGCATGTACATCAATGATATTTTTGATACATGTGCATTAATAGGGAATCTAATGGATTTCTATTTTTGTATTATAACTTTCATGATATACACAAAAATTTATATTGGCCCTTGAGATTTTCATAATTCAGTCTTATGTGTGATCATGTATGTGTGGCCAATAATGTTTCTATGCGTAATGTTCCCAATTTTTGATAAATTTTATGATTGCATGGAGATATCAGTTATAAATTTGAGAACATTGTACAATTACAACATTGTGTAATGACAACAATGTACATGTAATGTAGAAGGGGTTAGTAAGAGTTAGGGGGAAGGGAAAGAGAGAGCGGGGGTGGGAAGGGGCTATTATTGTTATATTTTTATCATTACTAGCATTATGATATTAGGATATTTAACTGAGAGAATAACATGCACAACAAGAAAACACAAGAGACAAGAGACACAAATAATTATCCTCGAGGAAACCATAAAGGAGAAAACCATGGAACTTCCTCAGAGATAGAATCAGCACCAAAAGTAAAACCTGAAAACATAAAGATGATCTCTCGACAGCAGCAATCTCTCTCTTGTCCTAGCAACTTCTCTCTCTCACTCATGTGCCCCAATGAGTGAGTGTGTGTGTGATAAATAGAGAGGCTAAATCTCTATTTATATTCTTTCGTTCACTTGAAACCCACTCCAACATGTCGGCCTCACTTAACAATTACTTACTAGAGATGACATCTCTAGGAGTGTCTAATAACCCTAGTGCCCCACAACTTGTGGGGAATTTACCTCCTCCGACCAACAAGGAAGGTTATCCTTAACAAAATGGTGGAAAATATTGCCCCAACTTACAATGACTCACCTAGGGTCAACTTCTCTAGGATAGTCTAATATCCCTAAGGCCCCACAACTACGGGGATTTTAACCCTTGAACAATAGGAGGGTTAGCCAGAATGACTTGACATGACTTGTTCATATTATAGAAACTCCCGATAGGAGCATCGGGGCATTACATGACTCAAATACATTACCGACACTTCCCATAATAAACTTTGGGGTACAATACATAACACATATAGGTGAATACATTTCGAAGTTACAAATACATCAACACTCCCTCTTAATTAGGAAGGTATTCTCTGGACACAATTTGTCAGCACTGGTCTTATTCTCTGTATTAACTGGATCATCTCATCATCTTCATCTTCAAGTCATCTTCATCACTATATCTGGATCATCACTCGATCTGGATCATCTCGGGGACATCATCCCTGGATCTGGATCATCACTCGATCTGGATCATCACTACTGGATCATAACTGTTGGATCATCATCACTAGATCTATATGATCACTCGATTTGGATCATTACTGCTGGATCATCATCATATGTGCTATCTCTTGATTCTTCTTGTCACAGGAAGTTCTATAGAGCCAGCCCTTTTTCATGTTGGTTGTAGGCCTAGCCTCCATGTAGGTCTTCATTGATAGAGCCAACCCTTTTTCATGCTAGATGCACATCTACAGAGCCAGTCCTTTTTCATACTAGATGTATCATCACAGAGCTAGTCCTTTATACTAGATGTGGCATCTGAACAGAGCCAGTCCTTTTTCATACTAGAGGATTCTTCACAGAGCTATTCCTTTTTCATACTAGATGTGGAACACAAATAGAGCCAGTCCTTTTTCATACTGGATGAGTCTTCATAGAGCTAGTCCTTTTTCATACTAGATGTGGAACACACACAGAGCCTGTCCTTTTTCATACTGGATGAGTCTTCATAGAGCTAGTCCTTTTTCATACTAGATGTGGAACACACAGAGCCAGTCCTTTTTCATACTGGATGAGTCTTCACAGAGCTAGCCCTTTTTCATGCTGGATGTGGGATCTACACAGAGCTAGTCCTTTTTCATACTAGATGTGTCTTCACAGATCCAGCCCTTTTTCATGCTGGATGTGGGATCTACACAGAGCTAGTCCTTTTTCATACTAGATGTGTCTTCGCAGAGCCAACCCTTTTTCATGCTAGATGTGGGATCATCACATACATCTAAAAATGGAAGAAGCCAATCCTTTCACCATGTCATAGATATTACATCTGACCATGGAAGGAACCAATCCTCTCACCATGTTGGAAGGGCACAACACTTGCATTTGAACATGGAAGGAACCAATCCTCTCACCATGTCATAAAGGCACAACACTTACATTTGACCATGGAAGGAACCAATCCTTTCACCATGTCAGAAAGGCACATCACGGACTCCTCACTTCCCTTTAGAAGGAACCTCAATCTAGAGAACACCAAGCTTCTCCCTGAAGTACTCAAGCTTCACTCTGGCCATTTCTAGCATAGAATCACATCAGGGTTGATTACGTCCAAGGATAACCTGTGAGATTTCCTAGGATTGATTACATCTAAGGACAACCTACATGACCATTTACATCTGAGCAACCTACGAGCTTCACCAGGATTTATGCTTAGACAACCTGTCTCACTAGCTATGCTAGAACTCCTTCTTTTGAGAGATCTTGATCTGGATCACAAACTGGAGCTTCAGTTCTCGTCTCTGCATCATATAAAAAATGCAAGTCAGATCAAGCAAATCAAAATAGTAGTTTTCAAAAGAAACATACTACCTCCCAAATAGAAAGTGGAAACATCTTTTGCCTTGGCTGTACTCAACGCCATGCAGGACTCCATCCTGTCAAACCAAGAGATCACACCTGATCTCATACTGAAATAGCACCTCGAAGTGCTCTTCCTATCAATGGAACTGCCTTCCCAATACGAATCCAGATAACCCTCTAGGTTAATATTATGATTCATATCATACTTGAGCCCATACTCAACTATACCCTTCAGGTACCTCACTGCATGCTTTGCAACCATCAGGTGAACATGTCTCAATGTGTTCACAGCAAAGAAAATATCTAGTCTCGTATTCATCAGGTACATCAAGGAACAAATCATCTGACAATACATCATGGCATCAACCGAATCTGATGAAGCAACACTCAATAGCTTTAGGTTTGATGCCATAGGTGTGATCATGGCTTTGCAGTCCATCATCCTGAACCTCTTCAGGATCTCTACTGCATACTTCCCTTGTCCCAGGGATATTCTTCCACACCTCCATGCCATCATATCCAAGTCCTTCATCTCAAAATCGGTAGCAAGTCTCCTTCTTGCAACTTTAATGCGTTCCTCTTTTCTGTGAGGAACAAGTCATCGACATATAACAGGAACATCACTGGTCTTCCGTCTTCAACCTTGAAGCAAAGGTTGGAATCCTCTTTACTCTCAGTAAAGCCACGAGTCATCAATAATATGTCCATATTGTCTTACCATGTCAAACCTCAGGATATTTTGTAGTCACTCCCTCTGAAGAATAACATCATACTCCCTTTGTCTTCTGTACTCTATGCACTGAAACATTATGTACTGAAGTGACAAGTAGATTCCTATGCTACTAATATTCTATGTATCCATCTAGTGTATAGACTTTCATCTTCAACCTTGTAGCAAAGGTTAAGATCTTCATCAAGCTCATCATGTATATGTTTCAACTCCTACTGGCTGCAAATGTCTCTTCGTAGTCTATGCCTTCTTTTTCGTGAGAATCCTAGTGCTACGAATCTTGGCTTGTATCCCACGATGTTTCCATCTACTACATGATGGAACTACAAACTTCTCTTCATGCATCAATACTACATTCTAGACATCATTCATTTTGAACTGGTCTTCCCTTTCTTCTTGGTTACTTCTTCATGGCTAGAAGGTTCTGCATTAATGATGTCGCTGCATTCATCATATTATTCTTCATCTTGAACTGTCGTCACTTGTTCTTTGGAACAAGTCTCATCCTTCTTTGCTTATAGGATATTATATATGCAATCTTTCCTACAAGTCAAATGCATTAGTTCTATGGTTAGAAACATTTTGTAAGGTATATTCATAATGAAAAATTATTTTTCATAAATATATGATCATGCAACTATTTTAGCCAACACAACATTCATCCATATCTCATGGAAACTTTCTAGATGCCTTCCATCTCTACCAGGACAACATTGAAATTGTGCATTAATCCAATATGTCAGCAAAGAGGTTTCATTCTATATAAGTAGCAATGGTGAGTTGAATAGCACCATGAGCTATGTACCCATCACATGCATATTAGTAGTATACTGTGATTAATGCAAACATTCTATCATGCATAATACATCAACTGAATATAAACAAATGTATTATCAAAACAATATCATGACAATTGAATACTTATCTTTTATTTGTTTCGTAGGTAGAATCCTTCGTGGGCCTTCAGCTTCATCATCTTATTCATTCATCATTTCTTATCCAAATTCTAATATGGATAAGAGTTTCTTCAAGAGTTGAGTCCTTCATATTCCTCATCGCTTGAGGGATCTTCTTTCGATGGTGGGAGCTTGATCTTTAGTTGCTCCCATCTTCTATTCTCTTATTATGAGTCAAGATTATTCTTCTTGTGTGTGCTCTTCCCAGAGTCTACTGAAAGTAATCACTTTCTTCTAGCACACATCCCTCATATGAATGTATCCCATGATCCTGGGAGGCCATTCAAGGTGGCTATCACCACTTCTGCATTCTTCACTTCTTCTTCTACTGCTACAAGTTGTTCTTTGATTTGAGAGACCCTCGTAAAGTATGACTGTATGGCCTCTGTATTCTAGATCTTCACATTCTTTGATTGTTTTCTCAAAGTCATATTCTGATTTATGTTCTTCCCTTAAAATAGATTGGTCAAGGAATCAAAAATATTCGGTTTATTTAGGGAAGACACTTGTGGCACAAGGTGATCTATGATTGAATCGGCAATGATATTCTTGGCCTTGGCCAAGTTGTTCTTGTGTAAGGCTTTGAGCCTCATCTCTCCTATGGAACTGGAACCTCTCTTCTTATGTAGGTGTCCAATTCATTTTCTTCATAGAGATGATATACTTCCATGCTTGTAAGTTGTCAACTTCAGCAATCTTATCATCAAGCTGATGTGATAGATCACTTTGAAATGAGAACCTCAAATGAAAATAGCAAAAGATTAGATCTTACCGATTTGAGGTGTCCGTCCTGGTTCTGGAGCTGGCTGATATAGGGTTTGTCAGAGAAACCCTAATTTTAAAAACTTGGAATATTTCAGATCCAATTGGATAGAAAGATATATCTATTCAATGCAATCTTTCCAGTGTACTCCTTTTCTGAAAACAATGGAGGGAATCTCTCGGAACAGGAATCCCTAGTTATCCAATTTCTTTTGCAGAGATGCCTGATACTGTTTCTATGGTATCTCAAAAATTATTGCTCCTCTATGTCTGAAAATTCATAATGAGGTATCCTTGAATGTATTTGTTTCAAAACCATAGGTTTCATTAGAATTAGTTTCACCAATTGGGACTTATGATAATTTCCCCAAGGTGGCCTATTACAGGACTGTTCAAAACAACAAAGTTGTATGGACTTTCGTGTGTCACTGTTTCGTCGTCTAAGTCTGAAATTCAGATCAAATAAATTAAAGTTTGTGCCCTTTCTGTAACAACTTCATAAATTTCATTTGGACCTTTTTATCCCAAGATATAGCAATTCTCCCCAGCTGTCCTGTTTAGGGATGAATCCTGGAAAAGGATGGAACCCTAACGTGGGGGGATTATATCTCCTACAATAGAGTGAATCAGAGGCTGAATTTTGGTCACAGTGTAAATCCCGATTTTATACTAGGCTTGTGAAAGTTTCAGCTCCTGAGCCTGCTCCAAGCCTGAGATATAGAAAATCTACCAAAACTTATTAGTTTTAGTATTTTAGGGTTTTTCCAGCTCAGGGTCAAACTAGGGTTTGACTTTCCCAGACTTTCACCCAACCAAAAATCTCGACCCAGGTCTCTAAACATTGATTTTTATGAGGATATAAATCTTATTCTATGCTTACTAAAAAGTTTCTCTTCTGTAGAAAGCCCTAATTTCCCGCACCGAAAACTGAAAATGCTCAGAATTGAATTTTTCTTCGACAGAAAAATGTGCCCTTCAATGGAGAGTTATCCTAGCATACTTTTGCTAATGGATTGTGGAGAGAGACCCAAAAAGTAAGAATCCATAGCTTCTGCAGCTACACAATGTCTTGTTCTCAGGTTAGCTCTGATACCATGTTAGATTTTTATCATTCAAGCTAGCATTATGATCTTTGGATATTAAACTGAGAGAATAACATGCACAGCAATAAAACACAAGAGACAAGAGACACAAAGAATTATCCTCGGGGAAACCATAAGGGAGAAAACCCCACAAATTCCTCAGAGATAGAATCAACACCAAAACTAAAAGCCGAAAACATAAAGATGATCTCCTGATAGCAGCAATCTCTCTCTTGTCCTAGCAACTTCTCTCTCTCACTCATGCACCCCAATGAGTGAGTGTGTGTGTGATAAATAGAGAGGCTCACTCTTTATTTATATTCTTTCATTCACTGGAAACCCACTCCAACATGTTGGCCTCACTTAAAAATTATTTACTAGAGCCGACATCTCTAGGAGTGTCTAATAACCCTAGTGCCCCACAACTTGTGGGGACTTTTCCTCCTCCGAACAACAAGGAGGGTTATCCTTAACACAATAGTGGGGACTATTCCCATGACTTACAATGACTCACCTAGGGTCAAATTATCTAGGATAGTCTAATAACCATAGGGACCCACAACTGTGGGGACTTTAACCCTTGAACAACAAGAGGGTTACCCACAATGACTTGACATGACTTGTTCATATTATAGAAACTCCCGATAGGAACATCGGGCAATTAAATGACTCAAATACATTATAGATACTTCCTGGAATAAACATCGAGGTACAATACATAAGATATACAGGTGAATACATTCCGAAGTTACAAATACATCAACAATTATGAGTAATTAATATTTGGAGGGGAGATGGGGGGGTTAGTATGAGTTAGGGGGAATGTTGGGGGAGAGAGAGAGAGAAAAGAGGGGGGTGTTAGTGGTAGGAGGGGGCATAGGGATGCATGTGTGTGTGAGTGAGAAAGAGAGATAGAGGAGGGAAGGTGTTAGTAATAGTTAGAGGAATAGGGGTGGTTAGTATGAGTTACAGGGAAGATAGGGGTGGAGAGAGAGAGAGAAAGGAGGGGGAGTAGTGGTAGTGGGATACATAGGGATGTGTTTATGTGTGAGAGGGATAGAGTGTAGGGGGGGTGTCAGTGGTATGGGGTGGACTGTGTGTTTGTGTGTGTGTGTGTGTGCGCGCGCGCGCGTGGGAGAGAAAGAGAGAGAGAGGGTTGGGGAATAGATAGGGTGGTTGGTGTTAGGTGTAGTGCTATGATTTTTGGAGTGAGAGAGAGTGGAGAAGGGGCTAGTAAGAGTTATGGTGGAGGGAGAGAGATATAGGGGCCAAGGAATTAAGGGATTGGTGAGAATCTTAGGGTGATTAGAGAGAGAGGGGCGTATAGGTGTGGAGTGTGGGTTTTTGGGTTAAAGATAGAGGCATAGGTAATGGAGAAGAGGGGGTGGAGAGAGAGAGAGAGAGGAGAATGAGGGGTGTTAATATGAACTAGGGGGAAGGTGGGGGGTGAGAGAGAGAGAGAGAGAGAGAGAGAGAGAGAGGGTGTCAGGAAGTTTCGGGGGGTGGGGTTAGATAAATTTGGGGGTCTTTAGGTGGTGTATAGGGGATGTAATTGGTGGTTTCAGAGATAAGGGGAATATGTACTAAAGACACACACACATTTTTGTTCAAACAAGCGTGCACACATTTTTATTCAAACAAATGTGCATGCGATATTCAATATTATAGCTATATTATTCGGTTTGGTGATGATAACATTAAAAGTTTGGGGGTGTATTGTAAGGCGTTAGGGGTTACAATGAGATTAAGAAACTGAAAACAACCAAATACGATATATATTCATAATTTAGAGTGTCTGGGACAAATGACATTCGAGAGTCTACTAGACCACATATTTCCATCGAGGGGTGCATCTGTCAACCAATCAAAGACCATAGGATGGAAATATGTTACATGGATTTCGATACCCCACTGCACAACAATAGGGAAGTACCAGTCTACTTCCTACATAAAAAATTTATAGTCATGAGAGACTTAGTTAGTCATAACTATAAAAGTTGATCTTTGTGGGAGAAAATTTTAAAGTTGGTATTTACAGCTACTAGTCTCATGGATGGAATGTTGGATGGTGAACTTACATACATGTATAACTTTAATGATTATGACATAAAGTGTAATGATAGAAAAAAAACTTGTAAAATGTGATGATCACTCGTTTAGGTGAATATTTCATATAGTAAGGTATAATCTATTAACCATAAGTTGTGTTTGAGGTTGTCTTATTTACAAGAAAATGATTAATTATAAAAAGATTTAATAACATGGTTATTGAGAAGTTGGATGATTTTTGGTTAGAGGACATGTAATGAATAGTGAGAAAATTAAGAATATGTTATTCAGTAGAGTCTTTATTATCAATAATGAGATCATATCATGTGGTTCAACATGGACAATGGCCAAGAGACATTCTAGTAGAAAATTATTTTTTATGTTAAAGAAAATAGCCATAACCTTGTAGAGGGGTTTCTCATTTTCTTTATGTATTTAACACACTAAATTTTGTTCTAATTTTTGGATGTGATAGTATTATGAATTTAACTAAAAAGCATAAATCATTCCATGCAACATTGACCCATCCAAGCATATTCCCAAGCCTTCCAACATGATTTCCAAATAGAATAGTTAATAAAAATGCATGTAAAATATGTTTCTTTAAAATGGGCACTCACTATGTTCTCCAAAAATGCGCATGCATTTTATAAAATATGAATTATGCCCAAAATAGGTCGTGCCCGCCGTTTTCTCCACAACAACCAATTGCAATGTTTTTGGGCCGACGAAAACACATTAGGGTGAACACAATTTGGGTGAGAAAGGCATACAATTTCCAACTTGGGGATCAATATATTCATCCTGAGGTATTTACATGAAATCTTGTCTTGATAGTTTCACTATTTTCAATAATTTGTATGACCTAATATGAATTGAAACCATACTTTTTAAATTTCTATGCACTAAAATAAATTTACATGCCCAATGGAAACCAAAACCCTAATTTACTCTTAAAAACCAAAACAATTTCAATATTTACATATATATTCACAATCATCCGTGTCAATCCAAACCAATATTCACAAATATGGAAAGTTTATCAAGTATATCGCAAGGTGGCATACATCTAAAACAAAATTCAAGTAGAATTCATATCTTTCCCAAAATACAAAAAAAAACACGCTAAATGGCCTATAGAGTCCAAACAAATTCATGCCACAAAAAATAATAACATATCAAAATGCTTACCAACTAAGTCACCTGACACAAAGACACATGGCATGAAGGACAAAAAAATACGAGTGTCCAAGATGGACACGGTGAACCATAGAATCAGGACATGAAGACACATTATATATATATATCCAACTTTTTTTAGAAACTAGAACATTTACAAATATCCACTTGAAAATACTAATTAGAATGAATACACAATACACAGTCTATCATTCACAAACCACAATGAGACACAAAGATGATAGCTCAATATGTCAAAACCATATTTCTCATTAAGTCATCAAAATAAAATCAAAATTTGATTGGCGCTGGAAAATAACATAATAATGGAAATTACAATCAAAGCTTTCTTTTGATCTATGCCAAGGAATTACAATGCTTCCAAAATTGAAAACATAACCTAATGTTGATTTCGCACCATCATCTTCTCATATCGGAAATTTTTATTCCTTCAAATGCAGTTGCAGAATTCTAAGCTGCTTTAATATACGTCCAAACTCTTCATTGCCGTCAAATGTACCTTCCTAGGATAAATACAAAATATTGACAACATTTGAACTGCAAAATTTATGTTTGGTCATGTTTTTAAGATAAACGCCATAAAAGTTAATGATGCTTTTTTTCATTAATAGCTTTTGATTCGTGAAGTTTTGGAAGTTTCAATCCTACCTCCATCACTGTCCTATTGGGATTTCCACTAACCATAGATACCATCTCTTATAGAAGAGTTGCTTCTTGTAGTCCTGTGCAAGAGGAAAAGTTAGACAAATGATTAATGTGTAATAGCTATGATTTGAATCCCATCGAGTGGAATAAATATCATAAACTTGCAACAAATGTTTTAATTGCCTATAAATTTGTTGATTTTTTAAAGAATCATGCCATATTCACAATGAAAAAAGAACATTGAATTGAGATGTGTGAGGACATGGCTTCAACACATGTTTTTTCGTTGCATGATTTCTGACACAAAAAAACACATGTCCAACACTTGTTGAGCCTGTGTTTTTGTCCGACATGACCCCACAAGACATGAGCAGCAATATGGACTTGTCTGGTGACTCATATTTCCAGTATTGGGAATTTATTCATCAATAGAATCGTTTACCCATCCTTTAGGCTCTATCCCTTTCCTCTACCTGAACTATTGAAGTTGGTTATCCAAGGACATTAATCAACACATTATAGTTTTAATGAAACTTTCTAATCCAAGTGTTAAAATAAGGTATAGAAGCTTCCCATGCTTAACAAATATTTTCCATTGACAGATGGGTACATTTTGGTTAAGGTCAAGACAACAGATTTCAACAATAGGCTCTCTCATTTTCTTGGAGGATATGTGTTTCTTAAATTTCGACACTCAAGAGATGTATAGTTAGTGGTAACTCTAAAAGATGATATTTGTGGGACAAAATTTGAAAGTTGGTATTTATAGCTACTTGTATCATGGATGGAATGTTGGATGGTGACCTTACATATATGTATAACCCTTAATGATTATGACATAAAGCGTAATGATAGGAAAAAACTTTTAAAATGTGATGATCACATGTATAGGTGACTATTTCGTATAGTGAGGTATAATATATTCGCCATAAGTTGTATTTGAGGTTGTCTTATTTATAGGAAAATGATTAACTATAAAAAGATTTTATAACATGGTTATTGAGAAGTTGCATGATTTTTTGTGAGAGGAAATGTAATGAATAATGACAAAAGTAAGAATATGTTGTTTGGTAGAATATTTACTATTAATAATGAGATCGTATCATGTGGTTCAACATGGACAATGGCCTAAGAGACATTGTGGTAGAAATTGATTTTTTATTTGCTTTTTATGTTAAAGAAAATTGCCCTAACCTCACAGAGGGGTTTCTTATTTTCTTGATGTATTTAACAAACTGCATTTTGTTCTAAATTTTGGATGTGATAATATTATGAATTTAACTAAAATTTGTGGCAATATTACTAATTTAAGTTTGTTTTTTTTCTTAATGGTGTTGGTCTTGTTCTTGTATATTAATTACCTACTCATAGTCATATTTTCAATGTGGTAAATAACACCTTTTGTTTATTTTTTTAATGGGTGAGTGCAGAATGTTGATGGACCTTTTAGATGCAATTAGGGAAATTTTAGGAGTGAAATTTAGCCCAAGGGCGAAATTAGAAAGGTTAGAAAAAAATGATGGGAGAATTTTAATATAGAATTGATTTTTTTGAAATTAAGACATTATCCCAATAATTATTAAATCAATCATTAAACTAAAATAAATAGCCAACTGTGTAATAGGTGAAAAACCGTGAGTTTGCCTGGGGGATTTCAGGAATTAAGTTTCATAGGTATGAGCTTGCCCGATTTTTCCATTTACAATCCTTGAGGACTTATTTTTCCCCTGGATTTTTCAGTTTACAATCCTCACGAACTGTGTTCGCCCCCTATTTTTCCATTTACAGACCTCGTTGACTGCATTCACTTTATTATTTTTTGGTAATATAGGTTAACAGTAGTTAGTTCACCCCAATTTTTCCATTTGAACCATGATCAGTGAGTTGGCCTCAATATCCTTACATGAATTCAAATCATAGGGTTAAATTCAAGGTAAATGAGGAAGTCAAGGGTTTCAGATCCGTTTTGGTAGGTAAAATATTTTTTTGTTTCCAAAATAGTATGAAATTGGCGAAAATGTGGGCAATAGAATGATTTTTCCTCTATAAAATGACTCAAGAGAAAACATATCACTTTGTAAAAACCCACATGAGAAATTATCAATATCTTTGGCATTTTGAAGTTTGCATTATTGCAATTTGATAGTGGCTGAGCGGAAAGCAGCTTAAAAGTGGATGTGAGTGAAATATATACATTTTTTCAGCAGTATTTGGTGCTTACAATTTCTAAACATTGCAGGAGCATGGGTCAGTTTCCCTTTAAACCTTTAAAGTTATTTCTGCATTGATTGGAACTTATTATGTGCTTCTAGGCAGAGAATTTGAATATATGATTTGGGAAATCAATATTATAGTTACATTTAGTTTTAATTTGTGGTTTAAAAAAATGTTTTATATAGAAATCACCCACGTGTCATGATTCCTAGATGTTACAAGTGGATTAATGGTCGAGTAGTTAATAGAGTGGGTGGTTTCACCCACCTAACCATTCTCATGTTGCTGGAGTGGAGGATGGCATGGAACGACATAGATTCTCATTCACCCCTTGGCCCAGTTGGAATTTAAATTTGCTTTCTTTTGTTGTTTATTTAAAAAAATTCAAATAATGATTAGCACATCTATTTGAAATAAACATCTTTTGGGTAAAGATCATGGCTATGAATTAGAAAAAAGGGTTTTGCATCTACTTTGGGGAAAATGATGCTTGGTATGGAAAACAATGTTTTGGGTACCCGATACAGTTTGCAAAGGGCATCTCATTTTAGTAAAAAGATACATTGTTGATGTGAATTTTGATATATTAAGGGGTTGGGATTGTAAATTAGGTTTAATAAGTGCGTTGTAGATTAGGTATACAATGTAGTTGAATTATTTGAGGATTTTTTAGATCTACAACTAGCTTAATTTTATGAAGAGTGATGGTTATTGATCATGATGGATAATGGATATCCATCAATGTTTAGTAGGTTGCTTGTTTCAAAGGAAAAATTACAAGATGAGAAATAACGATATTAGAAAATCTCATTGATTAATTCTAAGATAGCTTCTCGGTTCCTAGATTATATAGATTAATAGCTAGAGTTGGAGCCAAAATCATGAGAATCATTATTTTCAGTAGGGTGTTTAGAGGTCAAATACCAGTGGCAAGGAGACTCAAGCCCATGTGGAGGCATGCTATCACCAATTCTACCATAATATGCATCTCTACCATATCATAGATGGGTGGAACCTACATAATATCTATATCCATTTAGTCAAAACTGGTTATAAAGAAGGTGATTTGAATAGTGGGTCGAGAAACCTACAATTTCAAGCATACACATAAACTATAATTTCAGAAATTGTTATCCCAAAACTAGTCCATAACAAAAATATGAAACTCCCACTACCCATAAAATATTTTCCATGATTCAAACTATCAGGATAAACTAGATCCACTATACCACTGGGTAAGATTCTATGTAGTAGGATGACCTATTCCTAAAGGTAGGTGAGTCCAAATTCCTTTGTAATCCTTAATAACTCCTCTATACTTTCCCACATAGCTAACCTTTGATGCTCTGTCAAATTTTAGACATATCCACTCCAAGGACCGAGTACAAACTTCTAACAAAGGACCTAGGTGTCCCGATCATTCATTTATTGTTATAACATTTTTCTATCCCTTTTGTCTACCTATCACCTCCTTTTCAACATTGATTATATTATTTTTCCCACAAGTAGGTAGCCTGTAATGTCCCCTCACGACCCCCCCATCTGAAAATGCAAAGATAAGGGATGGTTAAAGTTTAGGGATCTACTAAAACTTAACTGACGATTGCGATTCCGTATCTGAAGGAAAATGATTACAATTATACATGGTAAAACAAAAACATGAATTATAAATTGATGTGTTATGCTAATTTTAGAACCATTTCATTGATTTGAGAAATGGGAAGAAAAAAAATTGTTAAAGATGCTAGGAATGAACTAACTCACCATTTTCGTTGAAACCTTCAAAGCTAAGGGATGATAAATAACATCTAGTATAAATTTGTCAAGCACTAGACGTTTATTTTTTAACCCCCTTTAAGGATAATTAAGCCAATAATGATCACATATTAAGGACATATGATAGTATTATTATTGGCAAAAATATAAATGACACTCAATTTATCGAGTCGCCCTATCTACATACATATGTAGATATACATCTCTTTCTATCCAAAAATATGGGTATTATATATGTCGATATATATATTCCAGAACCCTAAAGTAATTACAAGGTATTCGTAAAAGGAAACTAAGTATTCCTAAGAGGAAACAAAGTTTTTGCAAAAGGAAACAAAGGTTTCCTAAGAAGAAATGGCCTAGTACAATTTAAATGTTGATGTTGCCTTTTGATAAAAATATGGAAACTACTCTGCGTTTTTCCCACTTTGACAGGAAATATCTTGGAAACGGAGGAGGATTTTACTCCACCCTAAACGGAAAACCGGTCGGTAATCCTGCCTTTTGTCCTAGTGATTTTTCCCTATATAAAGGGGGGCGAGATGCCGAGGAGATAGGCATTCTGGTTTGGGTTCTGCTCCATCAATCCAAATGGAAAAACCTCTGCAAAATCTTTCTGATAGTTGCGTTGAACGCCTTTTTCTTTTTACCGGATGTGGTATCCCTGTCTGCAATCATGGCTGAATTTTATTTTTGTGTTAAAATTCTGTTTGTTTACGTGTGCCACGATCTGTAAAAGTATAAATCGATTGGGAGTTGATTGTTATTTTCTTTATTAACTCTCTGCAAACTCGATCTGGAAATGTATGTTATTTCTTTACCAAATCATGGCAAAAGCGATTTGGAGATGAACGCTTGGAATGTTTTATTATATCTCTGCAAATCGATTTCAAAAAGCCTGAATGTTATGATTTTAAAGTCTGAAGGTTATTCTCTATGAAATTTCTGCATAAATTGATTGGGAGTTGATTGTTATTTTCTTTATTAACTCTCCGCAAACTCGATCTGGAAATGTATGTTATTTCTTTCCCAATTCATGGAAAAAGCGATTTGGAGATGAACCCTAGGAATGTTTTATTATTTCTCTGCAAATCAATTTGAAAAAGTCTGAATGTTATGATTTTAAAATCTGAAGATTATTCTTTATGAAATTTCTTCATAAATCAATTGGGAGTTGATTGTTATTTTATTTATTAACTCTCCGCAAACTCTATCTGGAAATGTATGTTATTTCTTTACCAATTCATGGCAAAAGCGATTTGGAGATGAACGCTTGGAATGTTTTATTATTCCTTATAAATCTCTGCAAATCGTTGGGAGATTGAACACTTGGAATGTTTTATTATCTCCTTATAAAGTCTCTGCAACCCGTTTTGAAGGTTGAATGATTTGAATGTTTTATTATTTTTCATCATAAAATCTCTACAAATCGTTCTGGAGATTGAACAAGTTAAATGCTTTATTATCCTGCTAGAATCGATCTGAGTTTGAATGTTGTTTTTATAAAATCTCTGTAATCGATCTAGTATTTGAATGTTATTCTCCATAAATTGTTGTAAAGTTGATCTGGAGACGAATGCTTTGGATGCTTTATTTTCTTCTTAATATCTCTACAAAAATTCAATCTGGTGTGCAAATATTTTCTTTAGAAAATCATTGCATAATCGATCTGGAGATTGAAAGTTTGAATTGCTATTTTTATCTTTGCAAAACAATCTGAGGTTTGAATGCTTTTTCCCTATGAAATATCGCTGGGATCTAAATGTTATTTCTCTATGAAAACTCTGCATAAAATCGATGTGAAGTTTGAATTGTTTTTCTCTATGAAATCTATGCAAACGAACTGAAATTTGAATATTTTCCTTATATGATCTCTGCAAAAATCGATCTGGAGTTTGATAGCTGATTTTATGCTCAGCAACTCTGTTTTATTTTATAACCATGAGTTTAGTGAATAGAAGGATTTGTGGTTCAGTGATAGTTTGATTTGTTAA
>LPNX010300446.1:113754-127285 GCA_001517045.1 Pseudotsuga menziesii
ATAAGATCTAGAAGGAATCAAGAACAAAAACCGCATGTTGTTATATGGATGAAGTTGTCTTCTATAGCAACTCAGGGTGTTTTGACCATGAGCTCATAGAACCAGTATCGGTTGTAAGCTAACTAATCGTGTAGAGCCTCGAGCTAACTAATTGTGCAGAGCCGAGGCCGAAACGAATTATAACAGATAAGCCGCATCATTGTATCCCTTCTATGGAAGAATTAATAAAACGACTAACAAAACTTAGTGGATGTAGCCTCGTGGACGAGGTGAACCACGTGAATATGGTTGTCTCATCCTTTGTATTCTTTATATGTTGTGTATGATCCTTTTCTTTACATAATGATGTTAGTATAAATGTTTACTGGTGAAAGGTTACTAAACATATTTGTAGACACTCAATTTCAGAAGCACATTACATGGATGGTTTAAAGCTTTAAAAAAAAATGAAAAATTTTCACCCATTTTATCTAATTCCTCAACAGGGTATTATGGGGATGTTACATATGGTATCAGATCCAGCTACAACACTGGACCCTTAAAGAATGGGCTAACATGATGATTTTGCAGGAAGGTCAAATTATATGGGGAAGAAATTGTGACACGGTTGTCAATTGTTGAATTGAAGCTAGATAAGTAACATGTTAATCACTTATTTAAGTTTCTTTGCATGTTGAATGTTTTGTCTCTAGTATAAAAGTATCCTTTCCTACAAATACAAAAGGGAGGAATATAGACACATTCTTAAGGTGAGCTAGAATTTTTTCCACATTATTTTAGTGGCAAAAATGGAAGTCTCTATCCTTACACCTATTTTCTCTTATAAACGAATTTCTTTTTGTAATGCTATTCTTATAGCAAGTCATGCTCAAAGTTAGTTAAAGTTGATAAGGGTGCTATGGGTAGTGACTTGGAAAATCTTACTCATAGTATTAGGAGTCTCTTCTCGATAGTTGTGATAGGTTTAAGTTTGAATTTATCATCAAACATTCTTTCTTACTCTATCTTTTTCTTTTGAGAACAAACGTAATTTTCCATCTTAATGTCATTAACCATGTTTTAAAGGAAGGACCATCCATCATACACAAAATCAGCACCATCTAGATATGAAAAGATGGACCTGGTATTATTACTAAGAAATACTTTAGCCCAATTACTAATTCAATGTTATTGCTGGTTATTGGTTTAAGACTAGTTAAGAGAACAATACTTCCCAACTCCTTTTACATTAAGCAGTATATTCCAATGTTTGAGATGCAATCCTTACTGAATTGGGCCTATATGAATCTTGAATAAATCAATGACTATAGTTGTTCTCATCTGGGCAGTGTTAAACTGAGTCGTAGACCTCACTCTATTTAGCCATATGAAGAGTTGGAAAAAATATGAAAAACAACTTGCTATGGTACCATTAACAATATTACATCTAAGTTGGAAATCTTCGTTGAAGACACTGCTGGGAAATTTACTGATGATATTTAAGTAGATGTCACAAAAATATATGACAATTAATGAGAGCATGTTTAGATTTAGGATTTGTTTGAGGGGGTTGTCTTCATGACTGCATACCTAATTTTTAAAACCCGCATGTTGCATTGAAGTTGTTAAGCTCAATTCTAGATTGATTTTCCCTCTACTGAAGTCAGGTATTGAATTTGGCAATGTAATAAAATCTTGGAAAGTTTTTACAACAATGTATGTGGATGTAGTAAAAATAACCTCCTGCTATTCGTTGTTTGAAATATGAAATGTCCTTTATGGCTTAAGTTGGTTTAGTAGGATTGCAATGTAGCATGAGGATCACATGGGAAATCATAAAGATATAAGAATATGTATGATAGTGATTATCTTTGGTATTCCTTAGTAATGTTTTATGGATAAGTGACATAAAGATGAGCTTAATCCAACTAGTATAACTAAATCTTCTTGATGTAAAGTAAAACAGTTTCGCATTCCTTCTAAGAATCTATTCCAGTTCATTTGGGGTTGTTATTACTTAAAGGAATTTTGATAATTATTATAAAATATGGATCTTAGGAATAAGAGGGATGGCTGATTTTATTATTAAGAATTGAATGGTTGATTTTACTTCAATATGCTTTACCTTCATCACCCAATTGAACATAAGAGTAGTGGTATCGTAGACTCTTAATTAATAATTCGAGAGGAAAAATCTCTTACCACTTTTTGGGTGCGTCCCATATGGTATCAGAGAACTAAAACTTCATGCAATTAGGTTTGAAGTTTCACATGACAATTTTATTTCATCTATAATGGTCTTTTATAGTGGTAGCTTTTCTCTTCTACCTCAAAACATGAGCGGAAATGAGCTTTGACACGTTGAATACACGAGGCATAGGATCAAATGACAAGTGGTGTTGTTGTAGTGGCATTTACTTGTATTTCTTCCAAGCCCTACACAAAAGTACTAAAGGTAGTATAGGAGCATAATTAACTAGACTGATTGATAATGCACCATTAAAGCTTTTTTTTAGGCTCTTAACAGGGCTGGCAACAATACCTGGAATTTCCAAGGCAAGTTAAACTGGTGTCTTACATCACTTTAGGATGTTGCATTGAACACCTTATAGTAGGTCCTGTAATAGGTCTAAATGCATTATGTTTCATTATGGGCATTGTTCTTAAGCAACACTAACTGAGGCCTAGCAAAGAGTAGTAGGTGTTGTTTTAAGTTTAAGGTCTAGCACCCAAACTGTAAAGTAAAATATGTGACAATAGTACAAAAGAAAAGTCACTTCAGATTCTCGGAATCATAGAATGGTATTCAAGTGGTGTATTAACATTAATTCTCCTACAAACAAAGGGATTCAGTTAAATCCCCACCAGTTGCATATTAAGGAAATGCTTTAATGCTTGTTTGTTAAAAACTATTGTTTGCTGCACTTCTTTAAAGACATTGTTTTCGTACTTGCTTAACTTGTCTTCTGCACCACATCTGAATGAAAAATGTACATTGTGTCGAATGGAAGTGTTAAAATGCATAAACACTAACGTTTTATTAACAATTGTTGGTAAATAAAGACAATTGTGATGACTAGGCCTGCTCCACATGTCGAACAATTTTTCGGTTCCAAAGGTGGTTGGACTAGACCCTTGATGCTACTCCTACAGGTGTGCACATCAATAACATACGACTTGAGTCCTAAATGGACATAAACCTGAGGTACGACAACAAATCTTTAAAGTCATAGGTTGGATTTACTTACGAACTTGGGCTACAGTACAACCGAGGTGAGTAATAAAATGCTTTGTGCTTAAAATCCATAAATGACTTAGTGGTAAAAGAGTACACTAGTAAAAGGATCTTATCTGATGAATGAGAAATGAAGTAGGACATGACTTATGCTAAAAAGTTTGATGTATTTAATATGATAAACTAACCACCTATGGAGTGATTGTAGGCATGGAAAATTGTGGCCATGAGGAAGGCTAAAGCTCCAGGACTGTAATGAGTTAAGAAGATATGAGAAAGATCTCATGTGAAAAACGTTTTCACCATGAGGAAGTGGTGATGGAGGTAGTGGATGAAAGATACCTATTTTCCCCCGGGCCAGCTAGGGACCACTACGCATTCTGGGGACGCCCAGATGTAAGATGTTTTGGTTAAGACTCATTCTGCACACATTAAGAGGACTGTCACAAGAGTGGGGACTCTGTGAAGAAAATAACCTCTAGGTGTTGTGGTGGTGTGAGAGAACGGAGGTTCCTAAGCTTGGTGAAGTGCCCTGAATAGCACAAAAAGGAGATACGAGGTATCGTCCTTGTGTTGGGTGGCTTGAATCAGTACTTGGAGTACTGTTAGCACTTGGATTGCTGGGATGGAGGACATCCAAAGAAAAGAATAACGGCGAAGCACCCTGAATAGCACAAGAAGGAGATACGCCTAAGGAAGGGTATCGTCCTTGTGTTGGGTGGCTTGGATTGGTACTTGGAGTACTATTAGCACTTGGAGTGCTGGGATGGAGGAAATCCAGAGAAAAGAATAATACTGGGAAGAGGTATGTGCATTACACGTAAACTTGAACCTATGAGGTAATATGTTTATTTATTGGCAATAGAGATGACATGTTTATGAAAAATTGTATAGTGTTGGACTCCTGAGTTATACATTGTTCTCAATGTCAATGCTAGTATACATGCATATGTATGATTATAAATGCAGGATGAGAACCAAAGAAAGAATGGAGACAAGGCTGGATGAACAGGTAACACCGAGGATGGTGTTAACTCTAAGGGGGGGAGGATGTAATGTCCCCTCATGACCCCCCATCCGAAAATGCAAAGCTAAGGGATGGTTAAATTTTAGGGATCTAGTAAAACTTAACCAACGATTGTGATTCCATATATGAAGGAAAATGGTTACAATTATACATGGTAAAACACAAATATGAATTATAAATTGATGTGTTATGCTAATTTCAGAACCATTTCATTGATTTGAGAAATGGGAAGGAAAACAATTGTTAAAGATGCCAGGAACGAACTAACATACTATGTTCGTCAAAAACTTCAAAGCTAAGGGATGATAAATAACATCTAGTATAAATTTGTCAAGCACTAGACGTTTATTTTTTAACCCCTTTAAGGATAATTAAGCCAATAATGATCACATATTAAGGACATATGATAGTATTATTATTGGCAAAAATATAAATGACACTCAATTTATCGAGTCGCCCTATCTACATACATATGTAGATATACACCTCTTTCTATCCAAAAAGATGGGTATTATATATGTAGATATATATATTCCCAAACCCTAAAATAATTACAAAGTATTCGTAAAAGGAAACTAAGTATTCCTAAGAGGAAACAAAGTTTTTGCAAAAGGAAACAAAGGTCTCCTAAGAATAAATGTCATAGTACAATTTAAACGTTGGTGCTGCCTTTTGAGAAAAATATGGAAACTACTTTGGATTTTTCCCACTTTGACAGGAAACAGCTTGGAATCTGAGGAGGATTTTACTCCACCCTAAATGGAAAACTGGTCGGTAATCCTGCCTTTTGTCCCAACAATTTTTCCCTACATAAAGGGGGGTAAGATGCCGAGGAGATAGGCATTCTGGTTCGGGTTCTGCTCCATCAATCCAAAGGGAAAAACCTCTACAAAATATTTCTGATAGTTGCGTTGAACCCCTTTTTCTTTTTTCTGGATGTGGTATCCTTGTTTGCGATCATGGTTGAATTTTATTTTTGTGTTAAAATTCTATTTTTTTATGTGTGCCACGATCTGCAGAAGTATAAATCGATTGGGAGTTGATTGTTATTTTCTTTATTAACTGTCTGCAAACTCGATCTGGAAATGTATGTTATTTCTTTACCAAATCATGGCAAAAGCGATTTGGAGATTAACGCTTCGAATGTTTTATTATTTCTATGCAAATTGATTTGAAAAAGTTTGAATGTTATGATTTTAAAGTCTGAAGGTTATTCTCTATGAAATTTCTGCATAAATCGATTGGGAGTTGATTGTTATTTTCTTTATTAAATCTCTACAAACTCGATCTAGAAATGTATGTTATTTCTTTACCAATTCAATGCAAAAGTGATTTGGAGATGAACGCTGGGAATGTTTTATTATTTCTCTACAAATCGATTTGAAAAAGTCTGAATGTTATGATTTTAAAATCTGAAGGTTATTCTCTATGAAATTTCTGCATAAATCGATTGGAAGTTGATTGTTATTTTAGTTATTAACTCTCCGCAAACTCGATCTGGAAATGTATGTTATTTCTTTACCAATTCATAGCAATTTTTTTTTGGAGATGAACGCTTGGAATGTTTTATTATTCCTTATAAATCTCTGCAAATCGTTGGGAGATTGAACGCTTGGAATGTTTTATTATCTCCTTATAAAATCTCTGCAACTCGTTCTGAAGGTTGAATGCTTGGAATTTTTTATTATTTTTCTTCATAAAATCTCTCCAAATCGTTCTGTAGATTGAACGAGTTAAATGCTTTATTATCCTGCTAGAAACGATCTGAGTTTGAATGTTGTTTTTATAAAATCTCTGTAATCGATCTCGTATGTGAATGTTATTCTCCATAAATCGCTGTAAAGTCAAGCTAGAGACGAATGGTTTGGATGCTTTATTTTATTCTTAAGATCTCTGCAAAAATTCAATCTGGTGTGCAAATGTTATCTTCATAAAATCACTGCACAATCGATCTGGAGATTAAAAGTTTGAATTGCTCTTTTTAATCTCTGCAAAATGATATGAGGTTTGAATGATTTTTCCCTATGAATTCTCACTAGGATCTGAATGTTATTTCTCTATGGAAACTCCACAGAAAATCGATCTGAAGTTTGAATTGTTTTTCTCTATGAAATCTCTGCAAACGAACTGAAATTTGAATATTTTCCTTATATGATCTCTGGAAAAATTGATGTGGAGTTTGATAGCTGATTTTATGCTTGGCAACTCTATTTTATTTTATAACCACGATTTTAGTGAATAGAAGGATCTATGGTTGAGTGATAGTTTGATTTGTTAGCTATATATATATATATATATATTTATGTATCTGTGATTTTTAGTCACTCCCTATGACTTCCCTCGATCTGTCAAATAATTTCTGTATGGATTACATAAGATCTAGAAGGAATCGAGGACAAAAACTGCATGTTGTTAAATGGTTGAAGTTGTCTTCTATACTAAATTAGGGTGTTTTGACCATGAGCTCATAGAACTAGTATCGGTTGTAAGCTAACTGGTCGTGCAAAGCCTCGAGCTAACTAATTGTGCAGAGTCGAGGCTGAAATGAATTGTAACAGATAAGCCACATCATTGTATCCCTTCCATGGCAGAATTAATAAAATGACTAACAAAACTTGGTAGATGTAGTCTCATGGACGAGGTGAACCACGTGAATATGGTTGTCTCATCCTTTGTATTCTTTCTATGTTGTGCATGATCCTTTTCTTTACATAATGATGTTAGTATAAATGTTTACTAGTGAAAGGTTACTAAACGTATTTGCAGACACTCAATTTCAGAAGCACATTACATGGATGGTTTAAAGCTTTAAAAAAAAATGAAAATTTTTCATCCATTTTATATAATTCCGCGACAGGGTATTATGGGGATGTTACATGGCCTCTATATATATCTTATTTATCTTGGTTTGCAGGGTTTCCCTGACTGAAATGGTAACACCTTTATGTGGTTCCTTACCTATTGACTCCATGTGGTTCCTCCCATCCTTATTATATCCTCACAATTCCAAAAAATTATTAAATGTTAAACGTCTAAACAACTAAACTCCCCAATGTTAGGATTATAATCCTCCCTTGTCCAATTTCGTCATTTATGTCTAAACCAGGAGTCCTTTCAGTCTATTTTTAGTCACTAGAACCATTGGGTCCACTTGGACTAATTAGGGAACATGTACCAGTTACTAAAGTGTGGGGAGCACTAATTCAGGCCAACTTCCACTAATTGCACTTGCATGCATCAGTTTAGGAGCCTCCTAGATAAATCCCTACAAATTAGGAGCCACTGGGAGTGCCGACACCAAACTCCATTAGTTGAGCTCAACTGGTGACTAGTTAAACTCAATTAGGAGTCAGTTACATTCAGTTCTAGTATGTTACACTCAGTTCTACTCAGTTAGCACTAGGTTTGCATGGATGTATGTAGGTGAGGCGCATTTACTTACCTACCTTAGTCAGTTAGACTAGTTAACACTAGATTAGAAACTTGAGTTGCATTTTTTATCTCCGATGAACTCCAATAATGATTTAGACAAGGTAAGTGAACCATTCAGTCAAGTAGAGTCAAACCAATTTGAATTTCCTCACATGGATTCGAATTGCATGAGGCTATTTAGCCATTATACTTTATTGTAATTAATGATCTAATTAATTATGATTAATGAAATCATTCATAGTTGCAAGTCATTTTTGCACTATTTCATTCTTCAATTTTTGAGTAAAATTGTGTGATTGATCTTGTGAGTTGTGTGTTGGTCCATAGATCTATGTCCTCAATTTAATACCCAATAAATAAGCAAAAATGCCTTTATGAAACTGAGCATGCTCATCGTACTCTGCAATATCCATTTCATATAAAGATGTCTATTCATATTCCACTCCTTTAAATCTTATCCCTTATAGACCTATAAACCCATGTCTATAGTAATCTTGCTCTTAGCAATAGATGGTTGACTATTTTTTCAAGTTCTCTTTGGCCATGAAAACTTATCTTCACAAGACTATTTTGGCTTAGAATATTGTCATGGAACATAAGCCATTTGAAGGGGAATGATTTTAGTTTCCAAATATTATCCCAAAACTTGTTCCTTACCTCTTGGTCCCTCTCACTAAATGTAGGGCTATTTGATAGTGCTCCTTTACTGTATATTATTTATTTTTGTCTGGATTTTAGCAAAGTGAATAACACTTCCCTCCATATAAAACTTAAACTCTTTTTGTGTTCAAATATTCTTCAAAATAGGTCATCTAATTTTGTTCACCAGACCTTCTCTTCCACATCAATGGATTGAAGACTCCCAAGTAGGTTTGGCATAAGCTTGCTTCCTTATTTGACAAGCAGGATGACCTGAGGATCCATCAGCTAGAGAATGAGTTGTTTCTCTTCATCCAGCCAATTTCGAAACAATAAATAACTTCTTCACCAAATTCAATAATCTAGTGTTCCAATTGAAGCTACGCAAGGTTGAGAAGGAGGAAGATCAACTCATCCTTTCCATTCTCTCATAACTTGGTGCAGACTACTCAGTATTTGTATCAACCTTCCATTCAGTGAAGCTCACTACTCCAAATTGGAGGATTCGTACTCCTAACTCCTTCATTGAATCTCTCACTCAAGAGCATGACAAGTTTATCCAAATGGGGATCATTCAATCTTCCAGAGATTAAGCACTGGTTGTAGGAGGACCTAAGGTAGCGAATGATAAAGGGAAGAAAAAGGATGAGTCTCTTGTGGAGAAAGAGCAGTCAAATGAGCCTTCAGGTTTGAAGAGAAGAAAGAATAAAGGAAAAGGAAAGACCCTCTGTTCTTACTATGGAAGGGGATTTCATCCAGAAAGCTCTTGTATGAGAAGAACAATTGATGAGATATATAATCTTCTGAAGAAATATAACATTAATGTACCTACTAGAGCAAGGAAGGTTGACCATAGAGAAGAAACTGAAGAACATGAAGAGACATGCCATTCACTAAAGGCTAGATGCTCAACATCACATTCCTTCCACATTGATTTTGGAGATTCCAATGATATGGTTGCATCCATAGAATCATTATCTTCCTTGAATTATTTTGATGGTCATATTATTCAAATGGGAATAACAGTCAAATTCAATCCAAAGGGAAGGGTTCCATCAAGATTGAACATGGAAAGTTCAAATATGTGCTTTATGCACCCCCCTTAGCTCCAAATATCTTATCTATATACCAGATGACTCATAATGGATCTCCAAAGTGAGTGATATTTGGTCATGACTCAGTGGAGATCACATTTATCTCTACTGGGAACATCATAGTGAAGGGTTCTGTAAATCATGCCTCGAAAGCATATGAGTTCTCACACTTCATGCCATTTTCAGAACCAATGCACTCTCAGCAGCCACTTGCAAGGGAAGGTAAAAACATTCCATCTACTTCTTTTACAATTTCCACTAGTATTGTAGAATAGAGTCCAAACAAATCACTCTACAACAAATAATTAAATATATATCAAAATCCTTGTCTATATTGGGATTTTATTCATCAATAACACCTTCTACCGCCTCCTGTGGGATCTAGCCCTTTCATCTTCCCATAATCCAGGAGTTGGTCCTCCAAGGGCATTACTCAACACCTTGTAGTTTCGATGAAACTTCATAATCCAAGCGTTAAAATAAGGTAGGGAATATTCCCAATCAACATATGCACCTAGGATATTTAATGTATGCATATGAAAATTGAAATTAATACAAATTTACAACATAAATTTAAGATGAAAAATTTTAAATGTTTTTTTTAGTGTAAAATTCAAGATCAATTTTCAAATTTAAATTATAAATAGTTTATGTTGTTATTTGACTTCCATTATTTTTACATTTGTCATTGCTTAGATATATCATTATACCATGTGTATTATTCTAATGATTTTGTTTTTGTATTTATGAATGCAGTGGCTACTATGGACCGTAATGCAGAGATTTTGAGAGTGATTGGTCATTTGAGAGATATTGGTTCTGCTTGGAGGGGTGGAGATGAACTCCACCACTTCTTGTCAGCATCATTACTTACTATTGTGGAGACTATCAACAAATCCAATGATGCATTTTATATCATAGAATAATACAGAGATAGAAAGAAACAAGAATATGCTGATGGATTGAGCTACAATGATATTAAGAAGATGAAAATAACCAAAGCACATATATATTCATAATTTAGAGTGCCTAGGACAAATGACATTTCAGATACTATAATACAACATAATTCCATTGAGGCGTTCATCTGTCAACCAATAAAATACCATTGGATAAAGAAATGTTACATGGTTTTTTTATATCCACCCCGCACAACATTAGAGAAGTATGAGTGTACTTCATACATAAAATTTATGCATACTTTCTGATGATTTATCAACAGATACCTCTACCCCATATCTAGCTACCGAGAACATACATTGCTCTTGCACATGATATGATTCTCCAGACATAGGAGGCATTTCTAATGCTACCATAGATGATTTCCTACCATACCACAATTATTGACCAAGCA
Organism: Pseudotsuga menziesii; assembly: GCA_001517045.1. Lineage (NCBI taxonomy): Eukaryota > Viridiplantae > Streptophyta > Pinopsida > Pinales > Pinaceae > Pseudotsuga > Pseudotsuga menziesii. The sequence continues at coordinate 124,515 of LPNX010300446.1, forward strand.
GGGCCCTCTTCCTCTGGTGGGGTACAACCATCACCTTCTGGTGGTAGATGACCATCTATTGGTGGGGATAGATTAACATCCCATGTGTCCCATATTGAGCCACATGTGTGCACGACATGTGGTAAATCCTGTTATGGTCATGGACCAACACATGGTATGTGTATGATGATTGATGGCCAGGAAGGACATTTTAAAAACTCTATTGTTGTTCAATTTAAGTTTTCCATATTTTGCATATATTAAAATATTCTTAATATATGCAATTTTTAATCTTGCAGGAGCTTGATTCCTCTATAGGATAGTGTACCAGGTGTTTCTATATCCAAGGTGGAAAGAAGAAAGACTCATGTCATATTTCAACATCTGTAATTTTTTGAATGCGTATCATTTTGTTAATACATGTTAGTTCATTAATTTGTTAAATGGTCTAATATTTACAATTTTTGAAGTTGTAGGAACTACTTTCTGAACAAGATCTGGGAGACATGGATCTTAGTGAATCCCCCCATAGTGGATTCTATGATTACCTCAGGAATGTAAGTCCATGGTTAATGACTGAATCTTGTTCAAATTATTATTTTTATTATTGTACTCCTTTATAGATTGCTAATATTTATTATTTTTATACATGCAGGTGTTTTTTGGCTATGTAGAGGGGCAAGAAGTTGCTAGCAGTGATCCCTCCCATGGGGGAGATATGTCCTAGGAATAGATAAGTATATTACAACATGTTATATTTTTAGTACATATTATTTCATCCATTCATGTCCATGTATAACTATGGTAATACTTTATGACTACATGCATCAATGGAAATCCCTACACCATCGATTTGCTTTGGCTCTCCTCGTAATCCAAACATAGATAAGAGTTTTGTCTACACTAGACATCCCTCTTTCATAAAAAGAGTGGGTGTCCATGACCATGGACCTACTGATTCCATGGTAATGTACACATAGCTTCCAATGAAAGTTGTTGGTTAGCTTTCAATTTACTTCACAACTTGTTTTTCTTATTTTGTTTTCACATGTTTACAACATCAGGATGGAGAGTCCTCTTTTCGAGACCTTAGTGTGGTTGTTGATGTTGCAGTCAATGTTGCATCTATAATGGGGATAATTCACATAGAGGTATCTACTTGATAATTTGTACTTGTATAATTCATTTGTATTGTGTATGGGCTGGCACGATGTCTAACTATTTTAGCATTTGGTGAATGTAGCCTCACCTTTGTCCATTAGTTCATGTGAAGGAGGTTGATGTTCAACCTATGAATCTTCTTGCCACTAAAGGAACTCAGTATCTTTCCCCACAATAGATTTTTTTTTGTGAGGTGTTCATTAATTACAGAATTGGTTAGTACTTTCTCATGCATGTACATGTTGATAATTGTTGAGTTGATTGACATAGTTTATTTTATTCGCAGAGAAACATTGCAGAGAGGTTCTCAACAAGGAGGAGGACACCGAAGGCATCTATACCCTAGATGGATTCAATGATGATTTGTTTTATGTAACTCAGTCGTATTTTAAATTTTCAAATTTTTTTAGTTCTGTAGTATTAGTTGAGTTTCCTAATCAAGAAATATTATCCTTGATTTGCAGTCGCCATAGATGCACAGTGGTCATGGATAGTGGAAACAAGAATCACACTCAAGAAAAAAAAAGAGGAAGTTAGAGTTTTGATGCATGGTCTAGGACATATGTACTTTTGTTTGCATGTACATCAAAGATGTTTTTGATACATGTGCATTAATAGGGAATCTAAGGGATTTCTATTTTTGTATTATAAATTTCATGATATACACAAAAATTCATATTGGATCTTGATATTTTCATAGTTCGGTCTTATGTGTGATCATGTGTGTGTGTCCAATAATGTTTCTATGCGTAATGTTCCCAATTCTTGATAAATTTTACGATTGCATGGAGATATCAGTTATAAATTTGAAAAGATTGAACAATTACAACATTGTATAATGACAACAATGTACATGTAATGCAGAAGGGGTTAGTAAGAGTTAGGGGGGAGGGAAAGAGAGAGCGGGGGTGGGAAGGGGCTATTATGAGTAAGTAAGATTTGGGGGGGAGATGGGGGGAGGGGGGGGTTAGTATGAGTTAGGGGGAATATTTTGGGAGAGAGAAAGAAAAGAGGGGGGTGTTAGTGGTAGGGGGAGACATAGGGATGTGTCTGTGTGTGAGTGAGAAAGAGAGATAGAGGAAGGAGGGTGTTAGTAAGAGCTAGTGGAATACGGGTGGTTAGTATGAGTTACAAGGAAGACAGGGGAGGATATAGAGAGAGAAAGGAGGGGGACTAGTGGTAGTGGAATACATAGGAATGTGTGTGTGTGTGAGACAAAGTGGAGTGGGGGTCTCAGTGGTATGGGGTGACCTGTGTGTGTGTGTAGCAGAGAAAGAGAGAGAGAGGGTTGGGGAATAGATAGGGTGGTTGGTTTTAGTTGTAGCGGTATGATTTTTGGAGTGAGAGAGAGTGGAGAAAGGGATAGTAAGAGTTATGGTGGAGGGAGAGAGAGATAGGGGCCAAGGACTTAAGGGTTTGGTGAGAATCTTAGGGTGATTAGAGAGAGACAGGGGTATAGGTGTGGAGTGTGGTTTTTTTGGGTTTAAGAGAAAGGAAGAGGTAATGGAGAAGAGGGGGAGAAGAGAGAGAGGAGAAGGAGGGGTTTTAATATGAGCTAGGGGGAAGGTGGGGAGTGAGATAGAGAGAGAGAGAGAGAGAGAGATAAGAGGGTGCGTGTTTGTGGTAGGGGG
>LPNX010300446.1:127570-150886 GCA_001517045.1 Pseudotsuga menziesii
AAAAAAATGTGCACACATTTTTATTCAAATAAATGCGCATGCGATATTCAATATTATAACTATATTATTTGGTTTGGTGATGATAACATTAAAAGGTTGGGGGTGTATTGTAAGGATCTAGGGGTTAGAATGAGATTAAGAAACTGAAAAACAACCAAAGACGATATATATTCATAATTTAGAGTGTCTGGGACAAATGACATTCCAGAGACTAGTAGACCATGTATTTCCATTGAGGGGTGCATCTGTCAACCAATCGAATACCATAGGATGGAAATATGTTACATGGATTTTGATATCCCCCTGCACAACAATAGGGAAGTACCAGTCTACTTCCTACATAAAAGTTTTATAGTCATGAGAGACTTAGTTAGTTGTAACTATAAAAGTTGATCTTTGTGGGAGAAAATTTTAAAGTTGGTATTTATAGCTACTAGTCTCATGGATGGAATGTTGTATGGTGACCTTACATACATGTATAACATTTAATGATTATGACATAAAGTGTAATGATAGAAAAAAACTTGTAAAATTTGATGATCACATGTATAGGTGACTATTTAATATAGTGAGTTATAATGTATTAACCATAAGTCGTATTTGAGGTTGTATTATTTATAGGAAAATGATTAATTATAAAAATATTTAATAACATGGTTATTGAGAAGTTGGATGATTTTTGGTGAGAGGACATGTAATGAATAATGAGAAAATTAAGAAAATGTTATTGAGTAGAGTCTTTATTATCAATAATGAGATCATATCATGTGTTTCAACATGGACAATGGCCAAGAGACATTCCACTAGAAAATTATTTTTTATTTGTTTTTTATGTTAAAGAAAATAGCCATAACCTCGTAGAGGGGTTTCTCATTTTCTTTATGTATTTAACACAATAAATTTTGTTCTAATTTTTGTATGTGATAGTATTATGAATTTAACTAAAAAATAGAAATCATCCCATGCAATGTCAACCCTACCAAGCCTAGTCCCAAGCCTTCCAACATGACTTCCAAATAGAATAGTTATTAAAAATGCACGTACAATATGTTTCTTTAAAATGGGCACACATTATATTCTCCAAAAATGCGCATGAATTTTGTAAAATATGACTTATTCCCAAAATAGGTCGTGCCCATCATTTTCTCCACAACAACCAACTGTAATGTTTTTGGGACGACCAAAACACACCAAGGTGAACACGATTTAGGTGGGAAAGGCATACAATTTCCAACTTCGGGATCAATATCTTCATTCTAAGGTATTTACATGAAATCTTGTCTTGTTAGTTTCACTATTTTCAACAATTTGTATGCCCTAATATGAATTGAAACCATACTTTTTAATTTCTATGCACTAGAATAAATTTACATGCCCAATGGAAACCAAAACCCTAATTTACTCATAAAAACAAAAAAAAAATTCAATATTTGCATATATATTCACAATCATCCTTGTGAATCCAAACCAATATTCATAAATATGCAAAGTTTATCAAGTATATTGCAAGGTAGCATACAACTAAAACAAAATTCAAGTAGAATTCATATCTTCCCCAAAATACATAAACAAACACGCTAAATGGCCTATAGAGTCCAAACAAATTTATGCCACAAAAAATAATAAAATATCAAAATCCTTACCAACTAAGTCACCTGACACAAAGACACAAGACATGAAGGACACAAAAATACGAGTGTGCGAGACGGACATGGTGAACAACAGAATCATGACACGAAGACACGTTATATATATATCCAACTTTTTTTAGAAACTAGAACATTTACAAATTTCCACTAGAAAATACTAATTAGAATGAATACACAATACACATTCTATCATTCACAAACCACAATGAGACACAATGATGATAGCTCAATATGTCGAAATCATATTTCTCATTCTTTGTGCTTGATATTCATGGGCTGTGAAGTATGATGGTTGGTATTTTCTATACACAAACTTCGACAATTGCTTCAGCTATCACTGCCAACTGATGTTGGAAATTCGTCCAACTCTGCAACATTTTTTGTATGTTGATGGTTAGTGTAGTAAGACTTGATAAGATTGACATTTTCTTTAGTATGGAAATTTCCGCTATTTTTTCCATGTCAGGACCCATAAGCTGGTCCTTTTCCTCCGCTGTCTCCAGTAGTCTTTTCATCTGCGAGAAGATGATGTCTACTTTTTCCAAGCTTGGAATGGCTTGTTGCACCCATTGATGTGCTTCTCACTTGAGCTTCTGCAGTTTGGCTATTTCAAGCACTATCTAATTTTCAATTGTGCTTCTAAGTGCTTCCTCAGTGCTTTTCCTCTTCTCGAGCACTTGGATCTCCTATTGGGTCTACCTAGTTTTCTGATAGACTTTCCCATAGTAAGCAAGCCAGTCTCGCAGTACTTCTTCTGTGATGACAAGAATCCTCCATGTGATCTTGCAACATCTTGTATGTTTCTTCAAAGGTTGTGTGCTGCTCCATCAAGAGTCGAATGGTTTCTTTTTTCTGCTCTTCCTTTGTGTCCTGTATTTGTGCCTGCATGGCCGACACCACGCTCTCAAACAACTGATATTCTCTTTCTAGTGGTTTGTCGGTGTCCACCTTTGATCGTCCCGGTATTACTGATTGTACAAGGTTTCTGCATTTGTTGAGGAACTTGACTTGTTATTTTTCATTTTTGTCGAGATCCTTACATCTCTGCTGGCTCCTTATCTTTGCTTCGAATGCTAGGGTTTCCAAGAGTTGTCCTAGCTCTACATCTTTCAACTTGGTTGCATCGGCTGCAGTGGTCGACCCAAGTTGACTTATGTGGAACATTGTCTGTCCATGATGGTCCTTCTTCTTTTTTCCTTCTTCTTCTTATGCTTGTGTGGCTCTGTTTGTTGTGGCACCCATGTACCTATAAGAGTCAAAACTAGATTTTCTGTTTGTGGGGTAATAGTGATGGATGGTATTTCTGGTTGGGGTGGTGGGATGACTGCTGCATCTGGTTGTGACTCTGGTCGGTTGGGTGCAGAGGGTCCAGAAGTGGATTCGATTGTCACTAATGGTTGTGGTGGAGGTGGTTCTGGTGCAACTGGTTGAATTAAGGGTTCTAAGTCGGGAGGTGGTGGTGATGGGGTTGGTGAATGATCGGATGTGATTGGGTTGGTGGAAGTGTGTTTGGGTGGTGGATTGTCGACCTGAGGGGGAAAATCTAGGTCAAAGAACATTTGGTCTATTTCTCAACTTATGTCCTCCATGTTTTCTCCTTCCTCATCTTCAGTCGGTTCAGGGGTTGGTGGATGGGGTTCAAGGTCGGTTAGAGTTATAGACATGATCCGACGTGCGACAACTTTAGCTTCTTTTTCGGGGTTTCTCTCAAAGGTCGAAGTCACAGTTTCAAAAGTCTTTGGCCACTGGAGTACTTGGCCAGGTTGAGAAATAGGTAGTCAGGACCCACTGACATCAAACATAGGTGCTTTGGTAGAGATATTTTGCACCGTAGTGAATTTTTTAGCCATTTTTTCAATGTATGCCTGTAGGTCTCTGTCAAGGTCATATTTTTCCTTCATAGCCTCCAACATAAGATTCTTGCATAAGTCAAGTGGACTTACTAAGAGCTATTGTGGTATTATTTCTTCTGTTATTTTTGTTAGAGATGGAGGTGGGGGTGTAGATACAAGATCCACAACATTTATGGGCATCGAAGTGTGTGTGATCTTTTCCTTCTTCGGTCGACTTGGCGGTGCCCCTGCCTCAACAAACTTTTCAAATTGGGTCTCCATTGGCACTTTGTTTGCTGCGGCATCCTCTATTATGTCGAGGGCCACAGCTACCATTTCCTCCTCGTCTTCTAAGGAAACCAAAATGAGAAGATTGCGCTTACCTTTCCCTTGTTGCTGTTCTTGTGTTCTTTTCCTCTTTCTTGTGGTTGTTATCTCCTTTGACAATTTGGCTATAATATGTTTAGTGACAGCATATTTTGTATTTTCAGCTTCTATCTCTTCCCTTGGCTCTTGAGTCGGGATGAGATTTTCTTCAGCTGGGTTGGTTACCTGCTGTTCTATGTGTGTCTCTTCCCTTTGAGCTGTCGAAGGTTTGATTATGATTTGAAGTCGACCAGTGCCTTCGACCGGTGTCTCCTCCGACACAAAGGTACTGATGTATAGGTTAAGCTCATAATCCTCCTCCATCTCCTTGTCTGTCAACGGATCCTCTATCGAGAAGTCTCTTTCTTTTGCTCTTGTTGGTATTGGCACTTTTGTTCCAGCCTATCGAGATAGCTCCCGAAATATTTCTTCCATTGTCGGATAGTAGTGGAGGCTCTTTGCATTTGTTTTGGCACCTTGCATGTACCACACCACGGTATGGTCGAGCTCCAGCTGGATGTGGGTTTTTTTGGGCATACTTCATCGTATGTTTTGAGGCACCCTCCATCTAGTCATGCGGACTTTGAGCTGCTGGAGCCAGTTTTCCAACAACACCTTTCCATTGGCAAGTTCCTTCATTGTTCCATTCCAGGACAACGGTTTGAATCTCCACATATGAAATCTTATTGATTCTTGAAATTTTTTGTCCCCTTCATGGAAAATAGAGAACATTACTATCCATAAGATAAGAAACGGGAACCGGATAATTCCTCATGTCTCTTGGAATTTCTCACAGATGTTTTTTATCATGTCGGTGACATACTAACCCCATATGTATATCTTTTCGTTGGTTGCAATGGTGTCTACTACATCTAGCATATCCAATTTGAGTTCGCTTCCATGACCTACCATTGTGAGTGTAATAGCTATGATTTTGGCTACAATCTGTGGTGTTTGAGAACCCTTTCAAGTTTTTTCCTGATGCCAACCCTGTTAGTTTTTCGACCAATCCTTCTTTGATATCAACGGGTACTGGATATCCTTTGTTTGATAGCCCTGTTAGTTTGTAAAGGAATTCCCCAGATATGTCGATCGGTCGGTCGAAGTAAAATTAGTCGTTGTGGTACTGGCTTATGATAAGTTTTATCGCTATTTCTTTTGTGCCTGCAAAATAGGCCATGAGCGGCGCATTGACATAATTTACAATGGTAATGTGTTGTATCTTCTGTGTAGTGCGGGTAGGCTTCTTGTCGATGTAAGCTCACTCTTTTATCTCGACCCATAGTTTTGTCCATGAGCCCTCTTGCATCTTAGTGTTCTTGATGTTCTTTAGTCTCCTCACTAATGGTTTCTCCGCAGTCTATAGGTCCTTGGTCTTGGCTGAGGCTTTGGTCTATTTTGGTGCCATCTTGTCAGTCTGCTGGTCAATTTTACTATGGTACCCTTGGTTTTCAGTCGTTTGGTTGCTCTTATGCTCTCGCTGTTTGAATTACGGTGAATGATCCTTTGTTGATTCAGTATTTATAGTAGATGTGTTGGATGTTCTTGTCGATGGGTGTATTAATGGTAGACGTGATGGTCCAGCAAGAAAACTTGAGTGTGTGTTAATGGTGAATTGGTTTTGGTACTCGTAGTCATGAATGCGCGATGGGACAATCGAGGTCATCGGTCGATGTTGGTTATGAAAATGGTCGATGGTGTTATGTCGATGGGCATGATGTCAGTTGTCGAAGTGGTGATTTCCTGTCATTCGTTTGTGTGTGTATCAGTACTTTTTTTTTTTGGAATTTTAGATTTTTATAGCTTTTGTTTAACTGTTATGGTCATTATATGTGTTTTTTTTTCTAGTTTTTGTAGCATTTTAGTTGGGCTCCATTAATGAGTTTCTGAAATACTATGCCTTGTAACATCCTTAGTCAGACTGATCCATTGGTATATATCTCTTCGACAACATAAGGTCCCATCCATTCTGTATGTAGCGTTTTAGGTTTTCCTTTTACCTGACTATTGTATAGTAAGGCAAAATCTCCTACCGACAAGTTTTTGTTTTTGATGTTTTTGTCGTGCCATTCTTTTTGTTGTTGTTTCTATATTTCTTGATGTTGTATCGCCATTAGTCGGTGTTCTTCAAGTTTACTTAGTTGCAATAGTCAGTCCTTTCTTCCTTGTTCAACATCGACATGTAAAATCTATACAATAATAGGTGTCTATTGTCGGAAATGTAATGGAACTACTGCTTCTTGTTCATACACTAGTCAAAAGGGGGTTTGGTCGATTGAATGTTTGTATGTTGTTCTGTATGCCCATATTACTGCAGGTATATTTTCATCGCAGTTGTCTTTATCAGCATTACATATTTTTGTTAATTCTTTTGTTAATGTTTTGTTGAATGCTTCAATTGCTCCATTCGACTGAGGATGGTATGTTGTACTCCGACAATGGTTGATTTGGAACTGGTCTGTTAGGCTTTGATAGTTCTATTGATAAACTGTGTTCCCTGGTCACTGATTAGCGTTAGTGGACATCCAAATTGGGTGATAATATTTTCATAGATAAATTTTGTGGCTATTTCACTGGAAAATGTGTCGACTGGTTCGGCCTCTGCCCATTTGGTTACATACTCGAATGTAGTTATTATGTACCTTGCACCTGTTATTTTTGCTAGTATGGGAAATGGTCTTATGAATTCAATAGCCCAAATTTCAAATGTCAAACTTGGGTTTACTGATATGAAAGGAATTTCTGTGCTAGGCAAAGTTTGTCCCAGTCATTGACATCGGTCACATTGGCTTACAAAAGTTTTGCAATCTTTGTGAATTGTCGACCACCACAACCCTGATTGTTGTATTTTATTTGCAGTTGTGTCTGCTTGGAAGTGTCATCCAACAGGTCCGTAATGTGCTTCATGCATGATATTATTTCTTTCATGTTCCAGTACACACCTCTTAAGGATGTCCTCCAAACCCATTTTGTACAAGAATCCATTTATGATGCTATATGGTGCAGCTTTCATGGCTAAAATTTGTTTATTCTTTGTACGCATACCTTCTGGTGCTTGTCCATCTTCAAAAAACTGAGCTATTTCTCCTAACTCTACTCAGACTACTTCTATTTGAAATAGATGTGCATCATGTAAGTCATCTTTGACTCCTGTCGGTTCCTCTTCTGTGTCGATTTGGGATAAGTGGTCAGGACCAACATTTAACTTACCTGGTCGAACAATGACCTCGAATTCAAATTATTGGAATAGAAGTAGCCATCCATAGATTCTCCCATGGTGTAGTGGTTTATTGACAAGGTATTTTAGTGCTTGGTGGTCGGTATAGAAGATAAATGGATTAGCTAGTAGGTAATGTCGATATTTTTGTAGTGCGAAGACCGTTCCTAATGCTTCTATTTCTGTTGTTGAGTAATTTATTTCATCTTTGTTTAGTTTTCTACTACTGTAAAATATAGGATAATCCATTCCATCATCTCTTGGCTGAGTTAGGATTGCTCCTATTGCTAGACCCGATGCATCAATGTGGACATGGAATTTAGTCGACCGGTTTGGAAACCTTAGGATAGGTGCTTCGATTAGTTTTCTTTTTAGATTTTCAAATGATATATGGTATTCTTCTGTCTAGTCGAACTCTTTATCTTCCCTTAATAGTTCTTGTAGTGCATAGGTCATGACTGAATAATATCTTATGAATTTTTGGTAATATCCTGTATGACCCAGTAACACCCTAACTTGTTTTGAGTTCACTGGTGGTTTTAAGTCGAGGATAATTTTTATTTTTGAGAAGTCAACCTTAATGCCTTCTTTACAAACAATATGTCCTAACAATATCCCTATGGGGGTCACAAATATGCACTTCCTGATGTTCAAAGCTAGCTGGATTTGTCGACATCTATCCAACATAATCCTTAGCAATTTGTAGTGGTCTTTTAACATGGAGTATATTGTCCCATCATCAAAGTATACTCCCATGGTTTTGTAAATATATTCTTGGAATGTTTTGACCACAATTCTAGAGAATACTGCAGGTGAATATTTTAATCCAAAAGGAATAACCTTGTAAGCAAATGACCCAAATTCACATAAAAATGTTGTTTTTTTTTTTTTTTTTTTCTGATCATCTTTAGCTATTGGCACTTGGTTATAACCTGAGAATCCATCTATAAATGAGTAGCATTCATGTATTGCAACCTCATTTAAGATTTCATCTGCATAAGGGGTTGGAAATGGGTCTGTTAGTGTCACTTTATCTAGCTCCCGGAAGTCGACACAAATTCTTAGTTTGGTTGGATCATGTTTCTTAGGTTGAACAACCATTGGACTTGCCCATTCTGATTGGTCAATAGGGTAGATAATGCCTATTGCAAGCATTTTATCAATCTCCTTTTTTACTATCTCTTTGTATTTGAGCTAGTTTATATGGCCTTTTCTTCACAGGTCGAACATCAGGTTTAGTGTCAATTTTCATTACACCCATTTCATGTACTAAACCTTTGAGGTCTGTATAATCTCTGGAAAATACCTATTGGAACTATTTTAGTAAGTTCACTATTTCTGCTGTCTATTCTTCACTCCAATAGTCTCCAATCTTTGCCATTTTTGGTCGGTCATCATTTGAGATGTTGAACTCTCTAGTTTTGACTTTAGCATCTATCTATTCCGGTGCTTTGGCTTCATTGATTGGTCGACTTCCTTCCTTAAAATATGAGAATGTGGTAGGAAATTAAGCTACAGTCATTCAGTTGGTATCCTCCTGGTCAGTTGTTTCAACTTTGAGTACTGTGCGAATAGGTTTGGTCGTTTCGACATGGTTTGATTTCCATCTAAAGATTTTCCATTCTGTATTTTCATTTTCTAACTGTAGTCTTGTCGACTATGGTATTGTCTTGGTTTGTATATTGTTATAGTCCATTGTCTGCCGGTTATCTTTTAAGGGTTTGTTTTCCATCAGCTATATAAATTCTTTAATCTATTTTTCTGTTTCGACCAAATTCTCATCTTATGGTATAAAGTTGAAATCCTTGATAAAATTTTCTCTGAGTTCATGCCATAGGAATGTTTCACCTTGATATTCTTTAATTTTATACCATTTGTTTGGTAAGTCGGAGAGGTTTGATGGGAACATGTGTGGCCATGAACGTTCATCTTTGTACCCAATCCTTCTCCATTCTTTTTCACATACTCTTATTTGGTCTTCTAGATTCTGTCCTTGAATGAATATAGATATTTGGGATTGATTGGTTAGTTTTTTCCCTCCGAATCTTTCTATGAAGAAGGTTGACGCTATTGTCCATGTCTATAGTCTTGTTTGATGTGTATCCCACCATCTAGAAGCTTGTACTGTAAAATTCTCCACTAGGCTTTGAAGTCGGCCATGTTCACCGATGTTTTTGGATACTTGTTCTATATGCATGACTGATGATTCTCTTTCCTTATATCTTGGTATTTGTGTAGTGTTTACATCTGTTGGTTTTAGAGTAGGGTATTCCCTAATTTTCTTTTCAAATATTTTTGGGACAATGGATACTATGAAGCACTGTTGGGTGGGATTTTTATGTATTTTCTGAATAGTCCAACACCCTCTTGCTTGCGTTTCGTAGTTCTTGACTTCCCAATCGTATAATTCTACATCTGAATTATATCCTACTAAGTCTTGATTGCCTAAATGAAGTTCTCCATAGATATTAGGTTCTGTATAATCTTCATTGTTTTGTATCTGATAGAGTTGTCGGATGTCAACTTCTTCATCGATAGGTTCAGTCCAAGGTTCTCCTTAGGATAGATGAATAGGTACAATGACCTTTTGTCCATTTCCTTTCAATTTTAATTTTTGCTTATCTAGGGATATCGATGCTTTCATCTTTCTTCCCCAAGGTCGACCTACTAACACTGGGAAGGAATTGGATCCTTCCTTGGGGTCAATAATTTCAAAGTCGACTTTGGTTGATATTCTCTTTTGTTGTTGTGTCAACATTTTTCTAGACTCCAATAGGTTCAATTAGACCCTGGTCAGCTAGTTTCAGGTATATACCTGATTCATATAGTCGAGGTTTTCCTAGTTGTTCCCAAGTGTCACGAGTCATGATGTTTACTTGTGATTTGAAGTTGAGCACAACTCGTCGGACATGGTATCCTTCAATTTGTAGGTCAAGAAGTGGGTCAGCATCACTTTTATCTTTTTTATTTAGACTATAGATATTCTTTGTTTGTTTTTAGGTGTTGTTGTGTTTTATTTCATATAATAAGTCGATGAATTGAGATAATGAGTTATCTTTCTGTACTAGCTGTATTACTGTGTTATGTTGATTGTCGTTTGCTTCTTCCTGTCAGGAAAATTATTTAAATACATTAGTTGCATCTTTATATATTTGTTTTTCTTTAACTGGATCATTTTTTAATTTTATTTTACTGATTCGTCGGTTATTGCTTCCTGTTTTTGTCCCTTGTCGGGTTACGATATGCAAAATCTTTGTATTTATTACATCATTTTTTTGCACACACGATAAGACATTAACATTTTTCTTTCTATTTATTTTTTCTAGCATCGTAGGGCAATCCTTTAATGAGTGATCCCCTACTCCGCAACTAGTATGAAATTTGAGATCAGTTCTGTCCTTGTATGGACAGTCTGCATATTGGTGTCCCTCCTTATAGCATGTAAAACATTAGATGGGTCAACGTGGTCGATTGTCTCAATTCCCAAAGAATCAAACTCGACCTACATAGCCTCCACGTCGATTGTCATACTGACACTCGTATCTTTGACCTTCGTCTCTTTGATTGTTCTGATCATTTGGCACATTGTTTTGCTCATTATTCTGTTCAACTGCATTGGTCCGATATAGTGCATGATAATTATATCGATTCTTGAGATTCAGATGGAAGTCGACACTATTATGATTTTTAGTTTCATAGATTGCACGCCATGATGCTTTGCCATTCTTCATATTGAATGGGGAATATTTTGTCGAATGGTCTCCATGCTCTTGGGAAATGTCGCAAAAAAATTTTGTCTGCACAAATAGGATGTCTTGTCGACTAATCTCCTGTCGAGAGTTGTCTTTTAAATGTTCGGCCGTCGAGCACTTCATGCACCAGATATCCTGAATTTTGAGGTTTAATTCTTTTAATGACTTCTGTATGATCTCAAGCTATTCTTCTAGTCTGTGATCGGTGGAGTATGTTGGTATGTCCTCATCCATTTCTACTTGGAGAGATTTTGTAAGCGCATCTTCGTAAGTCTTAAATGTCTCCAAACTTATGTGTTGGTGAATTTTCTGTGATAAACCTACAAGAAACCATTGGATTAATAATTGTTCATCAATAACATAGTCCAATTGGCTAAGAGGGTCTTTCTATCGTTTATCGTAATTGCGAACAGTTTCTCCTGGCTTCTGCAATGTTGTCTTTAGCTTCTTTGTTACCAGATGTTTTGCATCTAGAGTCTTAAAAAATGATAGGAATTGCGCTTTTACTGAATCAACTTTGGTTGCTCAGGGGGTTCTTTTAGAAAAGGTCATGTACCAAGTTAATGCCCTTTTCCTCAAGGCACCAGCGAATTGCGCCATCTGCCTATTTTCATCTGTAACTTAGTTAGCCTCCCAAGTCGAATCAAAGACGAACCAATGTCATCTGAGGTCCTCATCACCCTCATATAGAGGGATGTGTGTTGACATGTGACCCATGTCGGATTCACTGTCACTGTCTTCTTTAGGAGGTGGCTGTGGTGGAGGTGGTGGTGGGGGCAGTGGGGTTATTTGTTTATTCCTCTTTGCTTAAAAATTGTCGATGAAACTCTCGTTTCTGTTGGTTGTTTTTGTCATTTCCTCTTCGATGAGTAGTCGATTAGTGTCAACTTCTTATGTCGATGTTCAACTGCAATTATTTGTCCACAGTTCTGAATGTCTTGTGTCCTTCAAAGCTGTATTTGGCAGAGGGGGTGCTCCTTCATGTGTCTGTAAAAGTAAGTGGATACTTCAGTTGGAGGGTACCGCTTGAACCGTAAACCAATTTCCTTCTTCTAGTTGATGGATAAATAGATTTCTACCAGTGTATGTCTCGTCGTCTAGTCGACTCCATATACCAAAGTCACCAGCTCCTAGTCTGAGGTCTTCTTCGACAATGGCTTATATCCGGGTATGCAGATTTGTTGGAGATAAAGGTTTTTCTTCTTGGGGAACTTCTAATTGGAGAGCTTCTCGCTGCTCTATCCACAATTATTCTTCCATAGGGGACGCCTCTTCTTCCATGCCTTCTTCTTGTCGGTCATGGCCCAACTTTGATGAATCTCTTTCCTGGTTGATCACCCTAGTACTCATTCCTCTCTATAGCACTAAGGCTCTTTCTCTTCTTTCTTCCCTTCTTTGTAGCCTCTTCTCCCTCTCTATTTTTTGGAAGTCCGTCATACCTTTGTGTGACACTGTCCTCTCAATTTCCTTTTTAGGCTGACTTCTCATTACTGGTGATTGGTATCTTCCTTAGTCGACTAGAATCCACTCCACTTTATCCCCACATATGACCAACTACCACCCCATAGCCTACCCAACACTTTAGAAAGCCCAGATAGTTCTGTCTACTTACTTAGGAAGTATTGCCACTCCCTTTCGGCAATGAATTTTTCCCACCTCTTTTGTTTTTCCTCCCAGTTAGGGTTTAATGGTGGTCCGCAAAGTGATGGATGAGGTTCAACAATATGATCCACTCCTTTATTGATCATGAACTTAAATAGAAAGGTCAGTAAGGAACACAAAAATTGCTCAGTGAGGTCTATGTAGAATTTCTTTTTTATGGTTTCCACTGAAGTCCTTTCTTCTACTGCTTGCTCCTTGCAGAATTCGTCGTCGATCTTTTCGAACCACTCTGATAAGTTTGTTCTTCCCCCTCATATCAGATTTTCTAGTAACTGTTGATCTTTAGTTCCTTCCGGATTTTTCATCCAGGAGTTTCTTCGGCAGTAGGGGCACTGATTCTACAAACTTCTCATGTGTCTCCGTAAAGAATCTTTCCTTTGCTTGTGCGGTTGTCAATCTATTTCTCTATGCGTAATTCTGCAAATAATTTTCTACTTTATGCTCCCACCAGTCCTTAATCTTCTGTTCTAATATCATCTGCTTGCATACATATCATATATGTACTACTGGAAATAGAACCAATGTTGTAATCTCACAGATCACATAAGGTTACCAATAATACATACTAAAACATACATACATAACAGAGACAAGAGATAAGAACACGTAGATAGAATAATAGATTATATTAACATGAGAGGGTCCATACAATACAGAGAACCGAACCAAGTTCTCATCTGGCTCAACATCCTAATATATATGAATTACAAACAATTACAAATAACTACCTGTCAGTTCACTCAACTGACATGAACTTAGGTGGCCGACCTAATCTCTAACTAGTCAACTAACCGACTTAGTCGGCTGATGGACTAAGTCAGCTATCGTTCAAGTCAGCTTACCGACTTGATCCTCCAACATTTTTCTTTGATGTTATAATTCATTGATTTTTTATACGGTTGGATGTAGAAAATCATAGTGCGTCACATTTTAGATTTAATGCACATAGAAAAAATGGTATGCGGAATTATTTTTGGAACCCTTCTGGATATAAAATATAAAACAAAGGATGAGAAAAATTGTTTTGATGACTTACAACAATTGGGTATAAGGAAGTCACTTTGGCCAGAATAAAAAGGAAAGGAAATATTTCTTCCACGAGCACCACACACTCTTTCAAAAAAGGAGAAAGAGATTGTTTGTCATGTTTTGTTCACGTTAAAATTTCCATATGTATATAGTTCAAACCCCAGAAATAATGTATCTATGAAAGATCTCAAGTTTCATAGTATGAAATCACATGATTTCCATGTTCTCATGCAACAATTCCTTCCATTAGCATTGCTCCATGTGCTACCAAAAGTAGTTTGAAACACTATTTATAGGGGAATTTGTGCAAAAATGGTGGATCCAACATATCTTGATAACTTACAAGATTATGTTTTGGACACTTTTTTTTTACTCGAAAAATATTTCCCCCTTTCATTATTTGATATAATGATACATTTGACTGTACACTTGGTGCGAGAGCTACATTATTGTGGACCAGTTGCATATCAATGGATGTACCCTTTTGAAAGGTCAATGAAATTTTATTAAGTGCAAATCCACATAAATTCCAACATTTTATGTGCATATAATAATCATACATTACTAGCAACTCTTTATTTATGCTTTTAATTTCACTACAAATTGTGTGTTTTTTTCTAGGAACATCAAACTTTTCAAAAGTTATGTGAAAAATAAGAATAGGTTCGAAGGCTGCATAGATGAAAACTACATTGTGGAGGAATCCATAAAATTTTGTGCTGGATATGTTGAAGGTATGGAATATATTCAAACCATGCCTAGTATAAATGAAGCTTGGGATGATGAAGAAGGAGAGGTTGTACAATATGGGAAGGCCTTATCTAGTGGAACTTCTATTGAATTAGATAAAACTAGTTT
The DNA here is from genome assembly GCA_001517045.1 of Pseudotsuga menziesii. Classification (NCBI taxonomy): domain Eukaryota; kingdom Viridiplantae; phylum Streptophyta; class Pinopsida; order Pinales; family Pinaceae; genus Pseudotsuga; species Pseudotsuga menziesii. The sequence goes on from LPNX010300446.1 coordinate 141,936, forward strand.
GTTACAAGCCCACAGATGGGTCTTGCACAACGTAGATGAAATTCAACCTTGGAAAGAGTAAGTAATAAGCAAATCCTTATGAAATCATTTTTTATTATAATATATCACAGTATTTTCATAAATTGTTTATCCACATTACTTGAAAATAGGATTCACTTGATAGAAATTTCCAATAATAACATCCAAGCACAAAAAGATGAAGTCTTACTGCAAAAGCTCCACAACCAACAATTTTGTGATTGGTTAAGAAAATAGGTAATGATGTGTTCTTCATATTGGATTTAATTGAACTTCACTAATGAAGAATATTTTGATGTATGAAGGTGAGATTCTTTTAATATATTTTTAAATTCAATGGTTTTGTAACGACATTTAACAATTTATAGGTGGAAAGAAAAGAAAACATTTTTGATACCCTTAAATGGTTACCACGTGGCCCAAGGACATCTGAAACTAAGTATGATGGCTACTTAATCAATGGGTGTATATTTCAAGTTAAAAGCATAGAAAATGTTAGGGCCACCCAAAATAGTGGTGCGTGCATAGATGCACAAACCTTAATGAGATCAAGTGCAAAGGATAAAAATCCTATACATCAAACGACAACATATTATGGAGTGATTCAAGAAATAATGTTATTGGACTACTATTTGGTGTAGTATCCACTATTCAAATGTGATTGTATAGATGTACAAAAGAAGAATAGAATGAAAGTTTATGAACTTGGTTTCACCATGTTGAATATGAAGAGATGCTTGAGTAAGGATAGCGAGCAAGATGATCCATTTATTCTAGCAACACAAGCAAAACAGGTATTTTATGTACAAGATCCGGTAGAGAATGACTGGTGTGTAGTTTTGACATGCCCTCCAAAGGGACCAAGAAATTGTAATAGATATGAAATTGAGTATGCATATTTATCAATTGTTGTAGATTTTGAAGGGATGAAATGAAAAGTGGATGTTGGCATGGATTATGTTCTACAAGATTGTGAAGGCACATGGTTGGATGTTGTTCATTAAGTAACATGCATGATTTATTTATCAGTTGTCATTTAAGTTGTATCTGTGAAAATTTATATCTTAGATTATTACTTGGATTTACCTTTCATGCATATATTTCTTGTTCTACTACTATTTATGCATGGATCTTATCTATTTTATTCTATTAGGTAACTTTGATTTATTTTTACAATAGATATATTCGATGTGGGGAATTGAGAGTGAGATGAGGGAGGGGAGGGGCCATATGAGCTTCAAACTTCACGTGGTTGGTCCTGTTTAGTAGAGAATAAGATATTCTTGAAACCAAGATAACCTCATTCAGGTATTTTCATTCCATTTTATTACCATTTCATATATGTTATTCCTTTTTCTATAATTCTATCAATGGATTATATGAACATACCATTTTGGCATGATATGTGCAGGCCTTCGCAATGGAAAGGAATATAATGAAAAATTGTATCGTTCTCTAATGTATATTTGTAAGTTATCACCATAACGAATTTGTCAAAGCGATATCTTATTTTCGTTTCCTTGATTATAACATGTTCATTTCTTCATTTTAAGTACAATTGTACTTATCTATTTTATGAAATGATTTTATTACACATTTGTTGAAGGAAATAAGTTGATTGTGGGATAGCTATTGACCACGGGAAGTTAATGTAATGAAAAATATTGAAAGTATTTGATTACAACAAATTTAATTACAACATATTTATTACAACCATAAGTATATCCAATTGATGGTGTAACAACTAACTTTTGAGAAATAGTTTTGTAAAGTATAGAGGATGCCAAGATCATCTGACGTTATTGGCATTAGAGCGAAGATTTGAGGTATAGATGATTATTATCAATACAATTTCAACATTATGTGGTTGTATCACATATAGGTTTTCTTTAGGAATTGGGAGTATCACCTATAAGTCTCATGAAGCTGCCCTGACCAATATTAAAGGATTTTACATAGGTCTTATGGCCCTCGAGACTAACCTCAGAATAGGGCCAGAAGTTAGTTACAATATCGATAAAAAAAAACTTAACAACCTCGGATGTGGCACATTCACCATGGTTCGCACACACAAAACAAAATATTATGGAACGATGTGCATGCTGGTATTAAATGGTAGTGCAACATCTTCAGTTTTAGGATCGTTTGTGTTGAAAATGATGGCTCAGGACATCTGTGGAAGCTGGCTACTGACTGGATTTGAGTTATTTCTTCACATGTTGGATATGCAACATTTCTTTTCCTTTCTGGGCCATTTATGTTAATTCTGTGCTCAATGGCATTGTTCTTCCTGTGTTCAAAGCTGGAAAGAAGGTTTTTTATCCTTCTATGTTCATCTCTCCACCTCGTCCCTTCCTCTCTTGGTAAGACTATTATTTGCGGGGACTTGGGGAAGGACCGCACTGTTTTTTATAGTAACAAGTCCTTAAGGAGGCTTGTCAATCATGTGCTTCCCTTCTCCTAGGAGGAGGGTCCTCGTACAAGTCATACGGTGTGACACCTTCATGGATTCGTCATCACCCTAAAAAAAGTTGGCAACTGGAAATCACAAATATTACGATGAAGGCCTTCAACCTCCTCTCCTCTTGTACGAGCATTCAATCCAACGGGTTTCCTCTAGAAATGGTCACTACGTGCTGAGATTATTGAGACATCGACCACGCTCGTAGGTTTTGGAGGGATACCCATTGAACATGAAATTCTAGGCACAACTCCCATGGGGGTGTTATATTTTATTAGGACAGCAATGCCCTCAATAGCCTCAGGAGGTCCATATAATGTGATAAACATCCTTTCCTCAGCCTTACTCGTGCCAAAAAGATTTTCTAATGTAATGAACATCCTTACCATGATGGTTGGAGTTCCACTAGCATGAAAACTTAAGAGCAATGGAATTCCCATCCGAGGCTCCCCAACTAAAAGAACACCTTGATAAACAAGCTTCTCAATCGAGGCGACCATTAAAAACTTTCTTTAAGACTCTTAGGATTCTAAACAAACTAATATTTAACCATCCTAACCTCTCTTTAACATTCACCGAGTCTATGTCTTCAAATGGCTCTCATTAGAGGAAATTTCAACTCAAAATGGGCCTCCTAAAATGAACTAGTAAAATAATAGTTAAAATAATACAATAATATTTATTAATTTTGGAGGAAGAAAATAAAAAAACTACTTTTTTGTTTGTATTTTTGACATATCTCCCTGTGTTTTTACACAAATTTCGATCGGGAGAGCTCATTGGATGCGGAATTAAATTTTGCATCGAATGAGTACCCACTCGGCATACTTTTAACGGACCCCGCTACCCCAAAAACAAGAAATACCTAAAAAAACAAAATGATGACATCATCATTTTGTTTTTTCTTGTATTTCTTGTTTTTGGGGTGGTGGGTTCGGTCAAAAGTATGCCAAGTGGGTACTCGTCGGATGCGGAATTTAATTCCTCATCCAACGAGCTCTACCGATCGAAATTTGAGTAAAAACACAGGGAGATATGTCAAAAATACAAACAAAAAGAGTAGTTTTGTTTATGATACCTATCCCCAAAATTATATTAAAAAAGTGTTTAAGACCTATATGGTATTTCAAATTTAAAGCAATTTCATTGGCTAACACATGATGACATGGAATTTGAATAAAAGTTAAAAGGCCCATTTTGAGTTGAAAGTTCCTCTAATGGAAAGTGGCATTTATAAAGATATGGGAGATCGAACTCAACAATGGCCTCGTTAAGACCCTCACACATGCTATCATCGAGTAGCATGATGATATCACATGCGGTCACGTGGGTCTGGGATCTGGTCCTTATGCTAAGATACTAGTCAAGATATTGTTTCTGCTATGATGCCATATTATTAGCCATGGAAATGAATTCGGGCCTCAGTCTTCATCATCCCTCATTTTATTCAAGGAACGTAGACTAGAGATCTTACATCCATCTTCTCTTCCTGAAGACGGTATCAAAATATTGTTGTTCACTATGTCTCCAACTTCATGTGGAAGACATACTTGTCTTCTGTCGTTCAATCATTAGGATACCTTTCTAGCAGGACTAGACATCATACGCTTGATGCACTGAAGTTTTTAGATTTTGGGGAGTGATCTACGCTGTGGAACTGATTTTTTTAGCTGTAGATCCATTCCAATAGTGTCTGGATATTTGATTTCCTATCATTTCAACCCTTTGCGCATTTACCCCAAAATATCACATAGACAACGGCTCTTGGGAATGACTAGATCGTACCCCAAATCACATCCTTCATCTCCGGTAACCGGTTCTCCCCCCTGCAACTTTCGACGTTCAGAATCATAATTTTCCGCTTAGACAATTTGTGCCATTTTCAAGGTGGATTTTTCATTTCACCAAAACCATGAAAAAATGATACAAGAAGCTGTAGAACACATCACTGAGCACAACAAAACTTGTACCACCCTCAAACTCTTCTTCCTTTTCCTTAGATGTGCATTTTACTGTAGTAGTGCAAATATGGCTGGGAGGCACTTTTGGAAAATTGGTATCTTATTCCTCAAAGACTCTTTGGTCAATCTGATGACATGGTTGTATTATACATACAACAATATAGAGTTTCAAACTCTCAAAATATTTTTATCATCATCCTATGAGATGTGGAGGGTATATCCCTGAGCCCACTTAGGCATATTTACACTTAGGCAATTTTTGCTCTCTCTTAAACTAGGACCAATTTTCATTAAACACTTATTTGGTAGGTCCATAACTTCTCCCTTGGGAACTTTTAGAACAATCTAAAGATATGGTCAGGTAAAAAAAACACCAATCTACAAGATCCCCATGTGTTGCAGGCATTTTCCCAAGTCCCGCTGAGCCAGTATTCCAACACTTGGTCATTTTTACTCGGTTTGATGCAAAAACATGTTTTGGAATACCTAGAACTTTCTACTCAGAGTTGATGAAGTCAAACTAAGACCATGGTTGGATAGCCACTATAAGAAGTTGAATCCCAGTACCATGGTGCTACCATTTTTCTCAAAACTTGAATTTTTTTTTTGTACTGGGGGAATTGGTAACTGGGCGGTTTTGGTACTTGCATGACACGGGGTCCATTCCCGTCGGCTGCCACTATAACCCCAGGTGCGTCCACATAGCCCGCAAGCATGGGGCACGGATAAGTCAGGCTGATATTTGAACTTGAGACCTCCTTTTACAACATTCCTTCATTTAAACGGTACTTGCCAGTCAGTATACATCCCTGCGGGCCTCAAAAATTGAATTATGGTGTTGGAATTTTTCTCTATTTAATTCTTGTAGCTCACCCTTTTTTTATTTCAGCAAAAGAACATTCTGTTTTTTTTCTAACCAAATTGGTAGACCTATTTTCCACACGTGTGATCTCCAGAACAAAAGGTGACACCATGGATAGATGCACATATCAACAAGATACATCCTGACAGTCTCATATTAATTTTATCATTAACACCTAAGATATGGTGTGCATTTTCCTGAGCCAACTTAGGCAGATTTACCAGTACTGAAATAGTGCAAAACCTGTGAGAAGACACTTTTGGAAAATTAGTAACTTCATCCTCAAAGACCTTTTTGACAAGTTTACGATATTGTTAGGTGCACCAATCAACAATATAAGGTATTGTACCTTCATATTAATTTAATACATCAAATATAAATTATGTCGGGTATTTTAGAGAGGCCACTTAGGTAGTTTTGCCAGCATATTTTACACCTGGACAATTTGTGCCATTTTCAAGGTGGATTTTTCATTTCACCAAAACCATGAAAAAAGTATACCAAAGGATGTAGGATAGATCACTAAGCACAAGACTAATTGTCTCACCCTCAAACTCTTCTTCATTTTCCTTAGGCGTGCATTTTACTGGAGTAGTGCAAATATGGTTGGGAGGCACTTTTGGAAAATTGATATCTTCTTCCTCATATATGCTTTGGTCAATATGATGACATGGTTGTATTATGCATACAACAATATAGAGTTCCAAACTTTCAAAATATTTTTATCATAATCCTATGAGATGTGGAGGACATTTCCCTAAGGCCACTTAGGCAGATTTACACTTACACGATTTTTGCTCTCTCTTAAACTAGGTCCAATTTTCATAAAACACTTATTTGGAAGGTCCATAACTTCTCCCTCAGGCACTTTCAGAAGAATACGAATATATGGTCAGGGAGAAAAAACACCAATCTAGAAGACCGGGCCATGTGGTGCAGGAATTTTATTCAACACACAATTTGTGGAGGGAATTTCCCACGTGCCAGCTGAGCCAGTATTCCAACACTCAGTCATTTTTACTAGCTTTGATGCAAAACCTTGTTTTGGAATACCTAGAACTTTCTCCTCATAGGTGATGGAGTAAAACGGGGACTATGGTTGGATAGCCAGTATAATAAGTTGAATCCTAGTACCATGGTGCAATCATTTTTCTCAAAACCTGAATTATGCTGTGAGCATTTTTCTTTACTTAATTCCTGTAGCTCACCCTTTTTTTATTTCAGCAAAAGAACATTCTGTTTTTTTTCTAAGCAAATTGGCAGACCTATTTTCCACATGTGTGATCTCCAGAACATAAGCTAACACCATGGATAAATGTACATATCAACAGGATACATCCTGACAGTCTCATATTAATTTTATCATTAACACCTAATATATGTCATGCATTTTCCTGAGCCAACTTAGCCAGATTTACCAGTACTGAAACAATGCAAAACCTGTCAGAAGGCACTGTTGGAAAATTAATAACTTCACCCTTAGAGACCTTTTTGACAATTTTATGACATGGTTAGGTGAACCAATCAACAATATAGAGGATTGTACCATCATAATAATTTAATACATCAAATATAAATTATAGTGGGCATTTTACAAAGGCCACTTAGGCAGTTTTACTAGCAGATTTTACACTTAGACAATTTTTGCCATTTTCAAGGTGGATTTTTCATTTCACCAAAAGCATGAAAAAATGATACCAGAGGATGTAGGACACATCACTGAGCACAAAACAAATTGTCTCACCCTCAAACTCTTCTTCATTTTCCTTAGGGGGGCATTTTACTCGAGTAGTGCAAATATGGCTGGGAGGCACTTTTAGAAAATTGATATCTTCTTCCTCAGAGACTCTTTGGTCAATATGATGACATGGTTATATTATACATACAACAATATGGATTTCCAAACTCTCAAACATACATTCAACAATGCGCAATAACATACAATGGTGACCACTGAGAATTGGATGGGCTATGTGTACTTTGTAGCTAACAGGTATTTAGCTTATTGTTTTATAGAAAATAGAAAGTAATCCATGCTATTCTTCTATCATTGATTGTCGAGATGTAAAATATTCTCGCTGTCCTGAATTAGAGAAGGCGTAGTTTAACTTCAAATTATGTTACAAAATATTAAATCTTTGTTTTATGGTACATTTGATAAAGTCACATGGAGATTATATTGGCTTTTTCTATTTTCTTGGAGTGATTTATTTATTGCCATTACTTTGGTGAATACCCTTTAATAAAGATTGGGTCCAATTTCATAACGTTCAATGCACTAAATATACAATTTGACCACCTTATAATAAATTGGATCACCATTCACATCTTAGTGTCTGTTGGATGGGTGCATGATTGGAAGGTGTGCAAGTATCTTTCTATTGACTTAAATCTAAATGCTAGAAATGATAATATATATATATATATATATATATATATATATAACATAATAGCCACTACGATGTTTTGTCCATTGTGTTACAATCATCAAAGCCTCGTTTTGACAACATAATATCTTGATCCATGCAATCAATATCCAGACCCCATTGGTACATGTAATTCTTCTAATTGGGTTTCTTCCTTATTTTAATGTTCATGTTGTTAGTTCATATGTTGTCAATTTTTAATTGTTTGATTCATTTGGTAGGAAATCCATGCAGTCGATGGAATCTGTTGGGTTTTCTAAGGCTATTCTAATAAAATATTCCATCCAAGTAACTAATCAAGCTTGACCTTTACATATTAAATTCTTTGGGAACATGCCCTTTTTTACTATTTTAGTTTGCTTCTTTTAGATTATTAGTGAGCCGTGACTAATCACTTGAGATATTAGCAGTGCTCCACGGGGACTTGTCCCCAAGGGTTGGGAACGCGTTTCCCATGTTTCCTACATCCTCAGGATAGAAGAATGATGAGAGAAACATCTATGTGTTAATATTGCCCCTTTCCCCAATTCTTATAGGGTTATAGCTCAATCATAGAGTGCTTGCTTTACAAGTAGGAGGTTGAAGGTTTGATTCCTTCATATACTAATGATATTGCAATATTGATGTTTTAAATTATTTCTACGAGGGAGGTTCTAAACTGACTTCATATGTCCCTAGGAGGGGGGTTCATAACCGCCTCCAAAATTTTGTAAAGCATTTTAGGGGGTGTCTTGAAACTCCTCTGTAGGTACCTACTAGGGGGGTTTTGAACCGCCACCATAGGTACCTGCGAGGGGGGTTTTGAATTGCCTCCGTAGGTACCTACGAGGGGGTTTTTGAACCTCCTCTGTAGGTACCTATGAGGAGGTTTTGAACCGCCTCAGTAGGTACCCACGAGAGGGGGTTTTGAATCGACTCCGTATGTACCTACGAGGGGGGTTTACAAGCGCCCCCAAAATTTTATAATAGGGACTTTTACGGGCAGTTTTGAACCGTCCCTGTAGGTACCTATGAGGGGGGTTTATATCCGCCCTTAAAAGTGACTTTTGTAGGGTGTTTAGAACCACCCCTAAAAGTCACTTTTAGGGGCAGGTTTGATCTCTTCTATGGCCACCCGTAAAATTCAACACTTTTAGCATCAATGATATTTGAGGCGGTTTTGTAACGACCGCCTCCAAATCTAAGAGAATCCCAAATCACTTTTTTCTTTTTTCGGGGGGGGG
>LPNX010300446.1:153685-174893 GCA_001517045.1 Pseudotsuga menziesii
TATATTTATATTTTGTTTTCTAATTTACATTAAGTTGAAAAACCATGTGAAAACATTTAAACATCATAAAAATAAAAATAAACAAATATATAATTATAATAATAATAACAACATAAGTTAAAAAAACATAAAAAAAAATGTAACTTTTAAACAAAAACTTGTCAAAAATATATATATAAGTTTTTAACAAATACATATTAATAAAATAATAAAAAACATTTAAATAATATAAAGGGATGGGCCATTCCGAGAATCACGTCCCTTAAGAACTTCCTCACCCGTTATATATATTACTTTTACAAAAGCGACAAAACCTTTTAAGAATTTGTTTTTCAAGTTAAAATATTTTCTTATATTAACATATTATTTGATATTTTCAATATTGTTTCCTATTTTATGTTATTTTATAGTTTAGGATTTATATTTTATAATTTCTATTGTTTTACATTATATATATATATATTTCTAAAATATTGTTAAAAACTTCTTATCAAAAAATTGAGAAATTTGACATTTTACTTAACAACATAAAACTTAATTTTTTAAGAGTATGAAAAACTTTATTTTAACAATACATATACTTATATTTTATTTTTTTAATTGACAATAAGTTGGAAAACAATGTGAAAACATTTAAACATCATAAAAAAAAGGCAAATATATAATAAAAAAACATATGGAAAAATATGCTTTTAAACAAAAACATGTAAAAAATATAGACAAGTTTAAAAAAAATTGCTAACTAACAAAGTAATTAAAAAAATATAAATAATATAAAGGAATGGTGTCTCCTAAAAGCTTCCTCTCTATATATAGTATTACTAAATATGGAATCAAAAATATCAAAAACTCATTTTTAAAAATATATTTATATCTTTTTTGTAATTTATAATAAGTTGAAAAATCTATATGAAAATATTTAAACATCATAAAAAAATAAAACAATATATAATAATAATAAAAGCATAACTTAAAAAAAAACATAAGAAAAAATATATAACTTTTAAATCAAACCATGTTAAATATATATATAATTTGAAATAAATTGCATATTAATAAAATAATTTAAAAAGTTTAAATACTATAAAGAGGTGGGCCAATTCCACCCCTCTTAAGAACTTCTTCACCTCTTATATATATGGCTTATACAAAAGATTTATTTATACTAACATATTATTATTTGATTTTTTAATATTGTTTTATAGTTTAAGTTTTATAATTTATAATATATATATATATATATAAAATATTTTGTTATTTTTCATTATTTTTTTTTCTTAATATTGTTGTCTGTTGTTGGTATTTTTTTTTAATTTTATTTTTAAGATTTTGGTTTAACAATTGCTTCTTCTGTCATAAATTCCTTTATTTTATATGGAAATATTGGTTTAATAATTTCTAGAATATTTTTTTTTTAATATAGTGCAATTTTTATAGTGTTACTAAGAGGTTTAATAAATATAATTTTAAATTATGATAAAATCATATAATTATGCTTTTTTTTGGTAATATTGTGTTACAGTAACATCAATTTTCAATTTGAGGATTGATATTAAGGTTATTGTAAATAACAAGAAGGATTGTTTTCATCTATGTCCATATTTTTATCCCCAAAAAAGTGGTGCTAGCTATAGCTCCACTTTTTGATTTAGAAGTGTTTTTTTCAAAAAAATAGGAGTTAATTTTATGGTCAGAGTTCTCCTTTTCAGTATACAGTTCTCCTCAAGTTGTATCACATTTTTCAAGTTTATAGTAAAAGACTATATAAATATTACCTGCTTAGTTTCTAGTTCCATTAGTTGAATGCACATTTCTACCATATGCAAACAAAATGAGTTGAGTAAAAAGATCAAACTTATTACTAAAACCAAAATTTGGATTTTAATTCAAAAATATTTAATAATATATTAAGGAAAGTTAAAATGAAATAAAAAGCTTCAAGGATTAATTAATTGAACCCATCTTTATATCCTATGGAATGATAATTTATAGTTCCAAAGTTCATTTGTTGGCTTAACACCCTTCTCTAGAAATATGTTGGTGGTCATTTTGGAAATTTAATAGATTGCTTCAACCTTCACATTTTTAACATCATTCTTTATTATTTCACAAAACTGAAACATATCTGAAGAAGATAATGTTATTGCCATGTAAATAAGTTTAAACTCCTTAACAAAGTGGCATATTTTATAATACTTTTAATTATAAATTATTTGGAAATTGATATATGCCCCCCCAAAAATGGGGTATTTGATTCCTTGAATAAAATATAAGTTTCCTGAAATTTAAGTCAATCATCAATAGAGGTGCAAACCCAAAATAGCTCCTAAACTGGTTTATCCATAATAATATTAAGCATTCTTCACATCTAATATAATGGTTGTCCAATAAAAAGCTAAGCTGGTTACTACGCCAGATAAGCGCAATTATATGTTATATTTTTGGGTCAATTAGTCAAATTAATGAGTGTTTGACAGGTATACACTGGTGATGCATTTAATAGTCGTCGTATAGTTTAGCATAATAACATGATATTTAGCATAACAAATATTCAGAATTGACAATAATTAACAATAGTTTAACAGTTGCAGTGGAGAATCATTTAGATGCATGTAAACTCACAAATGCTGATGCTTGACAACATAAAAAAAAAAATGTTTAGAATTGACAAAAACTAACAAATGTTCAGACTTGACAACAGTTAAACCGACCCAGAAATGGTACTAAAGAAAAAAATGGAAATAAACAAGAACAACTAACAAATGTGATCTGTCAGTCATTGAGCAGGATTTACGTTTATTATAGTCACACTACATTGAGTAGGATTTACGTGTATTATAGGTGCACTACAGTACTTGGGTTCCAGCAATGAAGAAATGTCCATCGTGGTAGTTAATAAATTTACATCGTGGCAGGTAGTAAACGTGCTTGAAATTTATCTGCTTTGTGCAGCTCCATAGTTTGTTGGAGTGTGGAGGTGGTTGTTTTCCACGGAGTTAAGAGTAGTGACAACACGTGTGTAGTTAGTTATATCCACTTAGAGTGATTACGTCGACGTGGGTTCTAGAGGCCGCTGGGATATAAGGATACTCCACAACCAAAAAATACCTTCCATTTCTGTTTTGAGGTCTGTCATGATACTCAGAAACTGGATACATGTAATATTAACTAAACTAAGCTTAATGCAGTATGCACAACTCTATTGAAAAGAATTAGTTGTTGAACTTTAACCTGTCTTGCAAAACAAGAGAAGAATGAGATTGATTGCAGAACGAGACAAGAGTGAGTTGCTCGAAAAGATTCACGTCTTTACTGCTGGAGCGGAACAAGACAAGGTAAGTATATATTGCACGTAGAGTTCGAAATTCTTACAATGGTATACTTTGAGTTATGTTTGATTTGAATATAACTCGTTTTTTTTATCGCAGAGGCATAGATTACTGAGCGGGTGGAAAAGATTGTCATCTTTACTGAGCGAGGATGACTGCAACAACAATAAGGTAAGATTTGTCAGAAAGATGCCTTTACAGAAAAGAAAAGTCGAAAGCATTCACATCCTTGCTTTTGTGTATGATCACGTTTAAATGAAATACTATGTTAAAAAGGAAATAGATTTATTGCTGATGTAAATACAATGGTTTTATATAATTATTGTTGTCATTAAGAATATTAAAGTTGTGGTTTGAAAAAACAATTGAAAATTGCTTTCCTTGCATAACAAGAGAAGAGTTAGATTGATTACAAAATCAGATAAGACTGAGTTGCTGCAAAAGATTCCACAAAGATTCACACATTTACTGCATGTAGAGTTCGAAATGATGATGGTGGTATTACTTTGAATTCAGTGTGATTTGAATTTAACCTGTTTATTTATCGTAGAGGAAGAGAGTACCATGTGAGCGATACTATAACAACAACAAGGTAAGCATTGCCAGAAAACAACCCTTAAATAAAAAATTCAAAAACATCCAGAGCGTTGTATTTTCCTATGATCATGTTGAAATGAAATACTGTGTTAAAATGGAAGTAGATTTCTTGCTAATGTAAATACAATGGTTTTATATAAATATTGTTGTCATTAAGAATATTAAAGGTGTAGTTTGAAAGAATATTTCAAAATTATTTTCTTGAAATATAAAAATTATAGTTTCCAAAATTCATTCACAAATGTTTTCTTGAAATCATGAAACATAAAAACATGAAACCTAAAACCATCAAACCTGCAATTAAACTAAACAAGTGGGTACCTGTAGAGTTACATGTAGGGAGCGTGCACTGAAAACGTGGAAAAGGGTTGAATTTCAAGAGCTGAATAATAAGAGAATGTTGTATTAACCCAAACCAGAGTTGAATAATAAGAGAATGCTGTAATGAATCGAAACATATAGAACATGACCACTACACTAAATTTAACTTCTTGACTTAAGAAAAAAAAATTAGTTGATTATCAGTACCTACAAAACAAAATTGTGTGTATTAGCACGAATTCTAAGTAAACCACCGATTAATAAAGCCAGAGTGGTGCAATAGTGGTAAGATAAATTATGACAAAATAAATAGGCAGTAAAAAGATAATAAAAATGTTTCACATTCGTAGCACGAGTGCAACTACAACAAGGTAACCATTGTCAAAACAAAGAGTTGTCACTGAAATAAAATAAGTTATATATAGAGAGAGAGTTATTGTATCTTAAAAAAACTTGTATTGGAACATCTTGTAAACCATTATAGTGCATGAGGATGAAGCCTCTTAGAAACAGATGTTTTTTTTTAAATTTCATAATAAAATATGGTCATGTAGATATGCAAAGTCTACAGTGAAGTTAGTGGTGAGGGTACATAATGAATGGTCAAGATAAAAGATAAGTATATGAACACCACTTCAACGAAAAATAGTATAGTATATAGAAAGAGAGAAAACTAGATGCAATGAAGAACCCAGCTTAAAGTTTAAGTAACCGATAATCATTTTCAATAGAGTTGTGCAAAGGCATTCAATGAGTGTTACGTTATTTAAGGTTACCTATATCTTGGTTAGTGAATATTTTACCAAACCTATGATAAGGCCATTGGAATACAAAACAGCAATGGTGAAAGTTGTGTTACTTTTTTTAAGGTTACCTATATATTGTTAGTGAATATTTTACCAAACCTATGGTAAGGCCATTGCAATACAAAACAACAATGGTGAAAGTTATTTTTTGGATGATTTTTACTATTAAGTAAAATCACCCAAGTTGAGTTCAAAGTTTAAGTTACAATGTATGTAGAGTTTATCATCTAATTTTGCATGAAACTCATCAAGAAAAGTCCATCCGATATCTCTGTTTAAATAAAACACGCAGGTTTCACCGAATCTTACTGGCTTGATTCATGATATGTTATTCCCATCAATGACCATTTACCTCTTCTCAGCTTGAGAATCAGCTAGCTTCATAGATTGATGGATTGATGTGTTATGCCTATCAATGAGTATGTACCTCTTCTTCTTCGTAAATAAATAAGCTCTTGTATTTTCTGTTTCTATTGGTTTTAATATTGCTTTCGTTTATTTTTTTAACTCTTTCTATTTCCATGGGGATATCAGTGCTTTTTGTTTTAACCAATAACACCTTCAAATGATTGGAACACTGACTCTTTTAAATTGAGTCATCCATTTGTGTTCTTCACATGTTATCTTTAAGCAGTTAGGGGTTATTGTCTCTACTCTTGGGATGGAGTTCGAGCTCAACAATCTAGAAAATGAAAGGTTATCATTTTTTAAAGAACGTAAGATCAGCATTGGACGTGCACATAGTTAGAGTTATCTCCAACTATAGTCCATGGAAAATCTAAGAAAAAGTAATCAGTTTATTGAAAATTTTCGTTGTTTCCAAGTTCAAACTTAAAAAGCAATACCTCCTGTTCAACGGAATTAAAAAATAAAAAATCGTTTGGAAACTGTATGGAAAAGTGAATACAAGCGTCCAAGTTCAAACTTAAAAAGCCATACCTTCTGTTCAACGGAATAACAGGTACAAACATATGAAAAGAGTTCCTGTATGATATCATACAAATATTTGAAAATGGGAAGAACAACCATACCATAAGAATTATGATATGTATTTTACATTAAACATCAACATATAATGGTTATATATAATTGAAATTAGATACAATTAATTATAAACACGGATATGAAGGTTGAGAGAAGATGTCAACAACTTCTACAAAATCTCAAATTAACTTTAAACTAAAAACATTACATAAACTAAAGTCCTCTTTATTGTCTAAATTGCAAATCATAAAATAGAATATGGAATCTTGTCTAACAGGTACTTACACCAGCACTTACACCACAATGAAATCTTCTACAACTTCTAACTTCCCACTTGACTCATTTAAATTGCAACCACTTATGACCATCAATAATGTAATTGTAGTGACTAACAATATTGAATATGTTACTATGCCAAATATATAAGTAGTTGATTTTTGAAAAGAAGTAGTCAAGTAAGTGGATTGATCTATAGAGATACTTCCATATGTCTAACACATAGCTAACTGAACATATCCAGAAGTTGGAAATACAAGTAAACTCACAAACTTACACACAAAATATTACGTAAATTAACCATGTTCTTTGTGGTTCTGCATCACTTGACTTTTGTTACACTTGGACAATAGAAAACTACACATAAAATTGCAAACCTACAACTAAATAGACATTAATAGGAAATAGACGATCTTCTACAATAAATTGATCAACGCAGATTGGCCTCCACTCTTATCGTCTAATATTGGCTCAAATTTGCAATCCTACAATCCCTTTAATTTCGTGAAATGGCAGGTGTGACTGCCTCTCTTTAGATATGTGGAACAGTGACTCTTTGAATCGGTCGCTCCATTCGAAATGAAATCAGTTGGTTCTTTTCACATTGGTGTGCAACAGATCACAACAAAATTCTTTAGTGCCTCCTCTGGATCATGATGTCATGGCACAAATTATTTTTCTCTCCAGCATATTCTTTGAATCTCGCCTCACTTAACATGAGTACACAAACAACATGAAAACAAAAAAATGATTGTTGCACATGAATCCTTCTACTATAACAGATCTGTTCCAACAAATGTTTTGACATCAATGATGTTTTCCGATTTGTCATTTAGATCACAAAAAAATGGTTCACCTCCTATCAATGCCACAAAATTCACTGGCTAAAAATTATAGATTCAGATGCCCGCTTCCATTGGAAGATGACAAAATTCAATCAGATCTAGTGCTCCTAGAAACTATTGTCCTGAGTGGTATTCCAATAGTTTCATATCTCCTCCTATTCGTGACAACGATTTTGGTGGTGATGTGTACCTCTGATAAACGATCTGAGATATTCAATGCACACCAATAAAATAAAATGAATCCCTTGAATAATTTGAACAACTTGCAATATATCTAAGCGCTGAATTTACAACCTTGTGCTCTTGATTTCCAATGTTCACCTTGAACTACGACCTCCTGATCCCACAAGTGGCTTATCAATGAGAACAACGAACATGCAGATGGTGACTATTCTCTCACAAAACAAACAGGAAACACACTTTATGCAGCAATCACTCACAACAGAATTCTACTTGTCACACATAAAATTCCTCTCCTATGCCACATATGTACACAGGTTCAAATTCCCATATATCACATATTCTTTGGCATTCCCCCGAGGAAATTAGTCCCATCTAGGCTCTGATACAAATTTGGAAATTGGAAGAACATTCATAGCACAAGAATTATACACACTAATGATTTGTATTACACACCAAATATCAAAATATAATGGGTATATATAGTTGAATTTAGATCCAACAAATTCTAAACATGGATATAAAGGTTGAAAGAATATCTTAACAACTCCTACAAAATCTTAAACCAACTCTAAACTAAACACACTACATAAATGAGACATTATGTCTAAAAAAAATTCTATTTTTTTTAAAGAGTTGAAGTTGCTATATGTATACTTTCATGGAACAATAAGCGAAGCGTGTAATTTTTTCTATTAGTGCTCAAGGGGTAACGAGTTATATAATCTTCAATATTAAAGACAAAATTTTGTAATAAAATGTGTACACTTCACGAGTCGGCATTATTGATAACTGATAGAACGACCATCTGGTTGTTCAAAACATTGTGGAAATGATAACTCCTGATCCAACACCTGATATTTCCTTTGTTGATTTCGGTCCAAAAGATCATATATAGATGTGGTTCGGTTCATATGGTTCTCACGTTACTTCTCCTCGCCAGTCTGTTGACTTTATATTAAAATATTGGTGTCCTATGGTTTTTAACTATATATGATAGTCATTTAAGATTCATGTGGCTGAATTGTGTACTAGGGGAGTTGTCTTCCAATAAAACAAGTGCTATTTAGTAGCTAGTCTTTGTAGATTAGTTTGGGGATAGATAAATTGCATTTCAAGAGAAGGAAGACAATGCAATATAGATAACCTAATTACATAGTTCCAACTTTTTTTTTTCTTTTCAGAATTTACATAGTCCCACTTTAACTTAAGAATAATCTTCAACTACATATAAAAAAAAGTAAAGGCAATCTATTATAGATAGTCAAAGTGCATTTCAAAAATATTAAACGCAATGCAATGCATAGACTATTAAAATAAATGTATTGATTTATGAATAATCAAATTGCATTTCATTAATAATTAAAAACATTGTAAAAAAGTCATAAACATGGTCTTCCAATTTTAATAAAAGTTGAATTTGTGTATATGAATAACATAATTACAAATATATTTAAATTGATTTTTGAAAAATATTAAGAGAATTTTCACCAATATTAAATATTTTTATTAAAAATTATAACATTGCTTAAACTTTATAGATATGGTTTTCAAATTTTAATTAGGATTGAATTTGTACATATTAACAACATAAGTAATTAAATAAAAAAATTTAAATTAAATTTCAGTTATATTAAATATTGAAATATATTTTTATGAATTTGGAAAACACTTAAAATATAGAAGATAAAGACTATAATAAACAATAAATTTCAATTATTACTAGATATTGTCTAAACCTTTAATAAAATTTCAAAAACCACTTAATACTATCCAAACTTCCTTCTTCAAGATTTATTTAGATATATCTAGAAATTAATATTAAAAGTGTTTATTCTTGACTCAAAATGATAGTAGGAAAAAGCATTTGTATATAATTATATGTAGAGAAGGAATACACTTTAAATTGGAAAAACTTATTATATATATATATATATATATATTAAAAGAATAAATGTATTGAAAAAAATGCAATTTTATATAATTATATGTGGAGGTAAAATGCACTTTACATTTTATTTATGTTGGAAGAACTCATTTTATATATTTTTATATAGAAAAATGCAATATATATATTATATTGGAAAAACTCATATAAAAAAACAAACAACATATACTTTTATGTATATTTTATAAATAAAGTAATGGTATGAAGAATATTTCAAAACAAATTCAAACAAAGTTTATATTTTAATATGAAAATGATTCCATCATGTATGTTCAATAAATGATCACTCTTCATATTAATGTATTTATTGATATACAATAAGAATAATTTAAGTTAAAAAAATCCTTTTAAGAGTCTAATCAAAATGGTGATCCCATATGGTGTTGCATTGTAAGGTTAAATGTAAGATAAACAAATACCTCATCATAATAACAAATAATTATCTACATTCTTTTAAACTTTTATTTTATATTTTATATATTAATTAATCATAACAATTATTATTGAGTAAAGAAATAATGCATTATGTAAAATGCCAAAATTAAATAATAACATGTTATCCTTCTTAACACAAATTTTAATGCATAGGTGAGTTGTACCATTAACACAAATTACAATGTGTACATTATTTCACGGGAGAGCTAAGGATAGAGCTGCAGAGTCATAAAGACTCTGTTAGCTCATGGATCCATCGATCATCCATCCATGAGCTCTGGCGACTCGCGACGTACCTGCAAACGAAAAACTTAAATGAATGACTGGGGACTTGTACTGTCTCTGTATGATGTTCCAGTTATGCCAACCCACCCTCTTTCTTGATGCAACCATCCATCCATGTGTAAGCGAATACAGCTCTGGCGAATGGTTGCCAAGGGCGCTCCAGATACGCATAATTGCCATTCATGTTGCATTGCCTTTAATAACACACATGCATGATGCCCATCAATCGTTGTTTAGTGAGAATAAAGAAGGAAACAAATACAAAATCACATTCCATTGATAATATTGTGATACACATAGCCTGTTGAAACATCCTCAGTTTTATGGCCTTGCGCGGTGACGAAGCCTTCAGACTTGCGCAGTGAATGTGGCAGTGTTCTAACAATGCCATTGCATCCCCAAATATGAAGTCGATGCTACCTTCAATATAACAATCTCTCCACTACTGCTTTCCATGGTGTAAATACACAGTGTCCTAATCGTCATGACCAAACCATCTCTGTGAAGTCTTATTGTTAGAGCACTGTTATATATATCTAAATATAAATGAGAATTTTAATTATCTAATTTTATCAAAATAAAATCTATGGTTTTAAAAATAAGTAAATTGTAAAAATTTCATCACGATTACTCTAATGATGGGTTGGTGGATGATCCACCTAGCTTAAAAAATGATCTTGATAATGAGTGGAAACTCCAATGGTCGCTTCTAAATCTCTACGCCCTACAAATCCATAAGTACCAATCTAGCTCAAAACAAATTCTGCTCAAGTCTCAACAGAAAAACAAAAGCAAAATACTAATGTTGAATTATTGAAAATGTGAAACATAAAAGCAAAATACTAAAGTTGAATTATAGACAACAATGTGAAATTGGAAAAGGAAGCAGTTAAAATCAAAGAGTTTCGTAAAAGAGTAATGTAGCTTTAGCGGGAACAAAGACCAAGATGTAGCCTTACATGAAATTTTAGTTGCTTGCCTAGGAGCATAGCTGTGAAGGAAAATACAGTGGAACAACAAACATTGAGCAACAAGAAAACACCTATTTTGTTCCAATTGAAATTTAATGAATGCCGACACTTTTGGGCAAGTTTAGTTTTGCAAAACTTTCTTTTTATTAAGATAATTGTTGAGTCTGTATATTTGTCATAAAGGTTTTCTTTGGAAATTAGCATCAATTTTTTATTTTTTTTTAATTTAGTTTTAACGGATCTCTTGGTACTTGATAGATCCTGGTTTAAAAAAGATCTAAGGCTAAGTTTTTTTTATAAAAATATAAAAAAAAAAAAATGAAAAATATAAATCTAGGATGCTAATTTCCTGATGCTAATTTCCAAAGAAAACCTTTATGACAAATATACAGACTCAACAATTATCTTAATAAAAAGAAAGTTTTGCAAAACTAAACTTGTCCCAAGAATTATCTTAATAAAAAGAAAGTTTTGCAAAACTAAACTTGCCCAAAAGTGTCGGCATTCATTAAATTGCAATTGGAACAAAACGGTGTTTTCTTGTTGCTCAATGTTTGTTGTTCCACTGTATTTTCCTTCACAGCTATGCTCCTGGGCAAGCAACTGAAATTTCATGTAAGACTACATCTTGGTCTTTGTTCCCGCTAAAGCTACATTACTCTTTTACGAAACTCTTTGATTTTAACTACTTCCTCTTCCAATTTCACATTGTTGTCCATAATTCAACTTTAGTATTTTTCTTTTATGTTTCACATTTTCAATAATTCAACATTAGTATTTTGCTTTTGTTTTTCTGTTGAGACTTGAGCAGTATTTGTTTTGAGCTAGATTGGTACTTATGGATTTGTAGTGCATAGAGATTTAGAAGTGACCATTGGAGTTTCCACTCATTATCAAGATCATTTTTTAAGCTATGTGGATCATCCACCAACCCATCATTAGAGTAATCGTGGTGAAATTTTTACAATTTACTTATTTTTAAAACCATAGATTTTATTTTGATAAAATTAGATAATTAAAATTCTCATTTATATTTAGATATATATAACAGTGCTGTAACAATAAGACTTCACAGAGCTGGTTTGGTCATGACGATTAGGACACTACGTATTTACACGATGGAAAGCAGTAGTGGAGAGATTGTTATATCGAGGGTAGCGTCGAATTCATATTTGGAGATGCAACGACATTGTTAGAACACTGCCACATTCACTGCGCAAGTCTGAAGGCTTCATCACCGTGCAGGGCCGTAAATTTGAGGATGTTTCAATAGGCTATGTGTATCACAATATTACCAACGGAATGTGATTTTGTATTTGTTTCCTTCTTTATTCTCACTGAACAACGATTGATGGGCATCATGCATGTGTGTTATTAAAGGAAACGCAACGTGAATGGAAATTATGCGTATCTGAGGCACCCACGGCAACCATTCGCCAGAGCTGTATTCGCTTACACATGGATGGATGGTTGCATCAAGCAAGAGGGTGGGTTGGCATAACTGGAACATCATACAGAGATAGTACAAGTCCCCAGTCATTCATTTAAGTTTTGCGTTTGCAGGTACATCGCGAGTAGCTGGAGCTCATGGATGGATGATCGATGGATCCATGAGATGACAGAGTCTTTATGACTCTACAGCTCTATCCTTAGCTCTTGCCTTATTTCACCAGGCGATAGGCTAAACCAGACCTCAATTGAAGTGCTATAGGTCTGACCTACATTAATGGTCACTAAAGATAGAATTCATAAAAAGATATCAGTATAAAAATCTCTGACACATATTGAGATAATTTATGATTCACTGAATTCTAATGTAATTAAAATTCTATAATAAAATTATTTTGGTTGTACCATGGAAATCATTATAAAATAAGGCTTCAATTAATTCGATTATACAATGGTAATCATCACAAAATATGTACAATATAAATCATTATAAAATAAGACTTCAATTAATTCGGCTGTACAATAGTAATCATCACAAAATAAGACTTCAATGAATTAGTTGAATAAAAAAAGATAATTGTAAATATATTATGTTTATACAAAAATATATTAATGTTTATAATATTTACATTGTAGTATTATGATAATTTTTATATCAAAAGCTTCTTAATGTAGAGTCAAAGTTTAGGGATAATAATGAGAGTTTCTCATAAATATAGGATTATGAAAAAAACACTTTGATGACAAATATTTTAAAAATATGAGGATCTATTTTGTGATGATGGTAATATATTGTTCAGTTAGGTCTTGAATCCTTGTGATTTTGATTAATTATATTACAATTAATTACTATTTATTATGTCTCTAACAAGGGGATATATATAAATTGGTTAGGCCGATTATTTCGACTAATTTGTACCAACTTCAATTAAAACATATAATTTATGCTATAGTTGTATCAATTTTTTTTTTGAAATTATTTAAATCTTGATTTATCTTACTTCTTATTGGTTTATATAGGTGACGTAGGCCTGGGACTTTGTGCCACAAGACCCGGCGGCGAGCTTGCGTAAGCAACTTCTTGGCAAAAAAGTTATGAGGCTAGTTTCTTGAGAGTTTCTTGGTAGCAAGGTAATAATGACATATTAATTTGTTACCAGTGCATTACATAAATGAATTGTGATACAGATGAGGCTTATATTTAAAATAATATAATGCCCCTTGGTTCTGACATCCATTACCTCAATTGGCAGCGATGGGCCTCCCAAGGCTGCTCGTAGGCTGTGATATTTTCTAAGAAATTCGCCTTCTGCTACTTATGGTTTCTACACACATATTGTCCCATGGCTCAAGGCAGCGGAGATTTAATGCACCTGCAGTTGAACTGAACTTCACTATCATGTGTTTTTATTATGTCACCACAGGTGATATATATGAATCGATTGATCCTATTAATTTATCTATATCGTGTTGAATTTTATGAAAATCTAATGTTAAACCATAATCCAAGTAAAAATAAAATAAAATGTTTTTTAAATTATTGATTTATTCTACATTTGATTGGGCAAAAAATGAATGATGTCTGTCTTGGGAAATGTTTTGGGGCATAGATGGCTGGCTGATGTAAGCTAAATTTAATGGCTGTTGAATGGTATTAAATGTCTGTACAGGCAATTTCGTGTATATGCTTGAACCTAATGCATTGTCAAGCAACGTCCTCTCTTGAAAATCAATGCTGAAACATGCAGCATTCCACTTGGCTTGTTGCTCGATCAAGATGCAATCCAAGTGCATGTGGTTGACAAGGATTTGCATGTCCTCCAGTTGTAGTATCAACAATCGATCAAGGATTTGCATGTCCTCCGGCTATAGTATCAACAACCGATCAGAGACATGCCTAGTTGTATCTTGCAGTTTTCATGGCAATTTTGTTTAGTCAATTTTAGTTGGGTAGGGAAAACCCTCTTTGCCGTGCATCATTTCTTTTGTGAATCCCAACAATTTTATTTGTTCAGTTCATGTTTGTTTTCCTGTTTCATGGTTTGTTTCTCTAGGGCATTTGGGTTTTTCATTTTGAATATACCTAGAGTCTCACATCTTCAAGCAAATCTGTGAAGGACATATGTTTTTGTTTATTTTGTAATCTGTGAACAGGTTCATCTTACTCTTCTTCCCCATCTAATTCAATGTTCATTTTTCCATATTCATCCATCATGCATGGTAAAGAACCTCTTTATCCGCACAAGCCCGACGACAACAAACATCAATTAATGGCTTAGATTAATACAAAGCACTCGACAAAACAATAAGTTTTGTCCCTCTTCTATTGTCACTGCACACAAGATGTGGTATATTCCACTTCACTGTTTTTCAACATCCCTAGATTTGTTGCCTATTATTTTATCAGGTTAGGAGGAACCAATAGAGGTGTGGGATCATTGGAAATTTTTGATGGGGAATGCCTCATTCATGTTGGTCAGTCAAGAGTTAAGTGGCAGTCCTGTGAAGAGTTCAATATGGTGGCCACCGCTGCAACAATGTTAATGTTCTCTTCAAGTTATTAGTGCAATACATAGAACAAGATCTCGTCTTCTGCTTCATTGGGGAATCCCACAATGCCAGTGAGCTCTCCTGAGCGTGTTGATGTAAAACCAAAACCCATTGCATACAAAGGACTCCAAGTCAATGGGAATTCTCAAAAAACATCTTGGAAGAATAAAAAATTATCCAAATGGGTCACAAACCTCATGCCTTGCACGATCCAACACATAGGGAAATGGGCGAATGCCAAGTTTCTCCAGCAAAGTTGCCTTCTCAGAAGAACCAACGTTCTCTCCCTTCTTAATAAGATCCACCTGTGTTATGATTTCAACAATACCACTGTTAATCATTAATCTTTGTGGCAAACATAATCGTGGATAAGGGAGACTAATAGTGGTGCAAAATGTTTATGTAAACTGATCAGTTGCTATATCTATGTTGAGATAGGTAAATTGTCGATGGAGGACAGATCTCTGAAGGAAAATCTTCCCACCTTCGTCACCAGATAGAATAAGCGCACTACTAAACCTTTGTTTAGTGGTCTGGTGGCCACAGCTCTCTACCACGCCGAATCAAGAGCTTCCTCCATCCAATGGCACCAAGGTGAATGGAACAGTAGTGGATAGCATGAAGCATAATGTTGGCATTAAGGAAACAACTGAGGAAAAAAGAACTGCAAAGAGAAGGATTAGTCAACTCCCATATTGGAGTATGGACGCCGAGAAGCAGTGGACCAATTTTGATTGGAAGCCAAGGAAAATAGACATGTTTGGTGACGTTTTCAAGTTGCACATATTCATGGAAGATAATATGATTTTCAGGAAAAAATTCACTATAAGATCTTATGAGATTGGTGAAGAAAAAACGGCTTCTATTGAAACCTTGATGAACCATATTTAGGTACACGGGGGCTTTATCATCAATGGCATATGCAGTTGTTTCCAAGGATCCTATATTATATGAGATTTAAGATATTTTAAAAGGCTAGATATAATATGATAAGGGTTGAAAAATTGAGTTGACATTTCCATCTTCCCACCTTGAATCAAATCCTGGCGTACAATCTGAAAACCATATTGATCTTACCAGAGGAACGCTCCAGCTTGAGATCAGTGGAAGTATCTAGTTGGAGAGAATTCGAGTATCCATTGAGAGGAGTGTGCAGGAAGGTGGTGTTATTATGGCCCTGAAAGAATGGTGAAATCGAAGCCCATGCGATCTCTTGACCATCATACAAAATAAATGCATCAATTTGGTCATAGTAAATGACCACTTTCTTGTTCAGATTCCTCGTTGTAATGTTGAAGAGAACCTTGGAATTGACAAACCCATCATGGGTGATTCTGAATTGAGAGACAGAGACATGATCTAAGTAGTACTTGGGCTTATGGTGTTTCAAAGCCAGCCATGTTATGAGAACTACCAACTCCACTAACACAATTATTCCTCCTCCTAGTGCCAGCAACAATCTCTCCATGTTCCCCTGGGTTCCCACATTATTTTGTGGCCGGTTCTTTCCAGACTCCATTTCCAAATCTCTCGCTCCTCACACACATAGATACTAATCAAACTCGGCCTAATCTTCCTGTACTTCCATTGCCGTTATGATCTCTTACATTCAACTATATATAGATTGTTAATTTCTACATTGTGCAATAATATTTTCTTCTAAGTTCTTGGTATTATGAGTTGTAGTTGTATTTTTTCAAAGAAGATGCCATGGAATCAATAGCTATGTGGAGAATAGGAGATGCCTAAAGAAAAAGCAATCATTTGTTTGTTTTTTGCTTTGAGCATATTTACTAAAAGAGCGATTAGTGTGTTGAGAAGTTGCAATACCTTACTATCATTCTTCCTTTCCTTGTACAATTCAATTTCTTCTTACTACCATTCTTCCTTTCCTTGTACAATTCAATTTCTTCCTTTTCCTTTTACAATTCAATTTCAGAGATATGATATGTAAGTAGCAGGGATTTATCGACTGACCATACTTTTCCAGGTTTCTTGTAGTGCATTCTTATCCAAACCTTTCAGCCTTCACACCTTTCTCTGTCGGTACTCCTCCACATTTGATTTGTTCTTTTTTCACTTTTCAACTTTAAAATGTGGATTTCTTGATTTACAAGGTAAATTTTAGAAATATAAAACAGAACTTCACCCATTTATTAAAGTCATTATATGGAATAATATGCCTACATATTACCATGGTATTACTCATTGTATTGATCATGTAAATTCAATAGAAACCTTCATTTTTTTTCCATCTATAATGATAGTGGAGAGAATTGCTCAAGGAAAGTTAGAAGTAAGATGCAAAGGAATAAATTTTAAAGTAGCAATGGGCCTAGCTTGGTCAAGTAAGAAGTATCCATTTACTCCATAAATGTATTTTAGCATACAAGTTAAACTTTAAAAAAAGGATTTTCTACCCAATCCTCCACCTCCCATGTTATAGCGATCTCATTCTACCTTAATGATGTCAATCCACTCATTCGAGTGATTAAAGTTATGTGCACATTTCATTATAACAAAAAAATTATATATGTTATAGAAAATGAGTTATCAATTATGTTTATGTATCATCTTCAGTTGCATATATTTTTTTATTTCCTTTTAAGCGGGTTGGATGAGTTGAACTATGGTGTCATTCAACAATCCCACCATATTTTCTCCACCATTTAATTATATAATCTCATAATCATATGCCAACATATTATTAAACCACTTATGATATTATGTTAATGACAATCTTTGTTCAAGGAAATATCTTAAACTATAATGGTTAGCCTTGATCTAGGAATTCCTTTGTATGAAGTATGGGTTCCATGCCTGACTATAAGAAGGATGGACATCCTCTCTTTTTCATATGTTTATATGATTTTTTTTCCAAAAGATAAAATTCAATAGCTTCTGTTTTATAGCAATATCAATAACTGTGAGTAATTGTGGTGACTCTGCCACCTCATGGCTCTTGTTGTGTGTTGAATTTGAGAAAAGGTTTATTCTTCATTGTGGTTGAGTGGCTTGCTATGCATTTCCTTTGTAGAGAAGTTGATTAATATGAACTGGGCACTCATCCTCAAAAAAGCATAATCTACCATGGAAGAGTATATCAGAGATTAGCTTAGGGATGAGGGATTTATTCTCTTAGAAGAGCGAGCAAGCCATGGTGTCATTTACATTTGTTTAACATTTGGCTGTCATAAACTCTGCAGTTTCATATTCTCTCAGAAGAGCGAGCAAGCCATGGAGTCATTTACATTTGTTTAACATTTGGTCGTCATAAAATTTGCAGTTTCATATCCAGGGCTGAATTCTGGTCAATTTTACTCCATTATTCCATTTGAACCATGAATTACAATGGCCAGTGCTATCCACTACAGGCAAGGTTTTCCACTTCAATTATTTCTTGTGGACTATTTTCCAACACCATTGATTGATTGGCTTGTTTAACGTTTTATATTCTTGATATTCAGGGGCTGATCAAGATAGCCTGCAACAAGCTTATGAAGGATTTGGTTGAGTGGAAAGTAAATCCCCCAGTCAGATTCAAGCACAAAGTCACTGTTAATCTGCAAAGGATTCTACTTATTTTGACAACTCAAGTAGAATTTATTTCTCTTTTTTTTCTCTGTATGTTTGGATGTCAATTTAAATGTATGTGTATGTGCAGGTGGATTATTGAAGTGAGCAGTGCACCAGGGACGCCAGGCACTTTGTATTCCAACAAATCCTATCAACTGCAAGTTGATTTTCTGAAGCATTGTGGCATGGAAGCCCCTCAGGTTATGGAATTTTTATTTTATTTTATGTCATTTAGATTTATTTTATTGTATCTTGATTTGAGTCTGCAATTGACTTTTCTTTGCACTGCAGGTTGTTTTCCTTTCCCCTTCTTGGTTGCATCCTTATCTATAGCCCATATCTGTCTAGGTATATTATTCTTCTTAATTTTTTATGAATGACAATTTGTTTCTACATGCTGACATTTTTGGATTCAAATAACTGAATCTAAATAAAGTAAAGTTAAAGAGAAATATTCTCATAGTTGCTTTAAGGGAGTACTAAACTCTATAGGATTTTGTCAATCTTTGGACAGTTTTACACAGTTATTTTAAATTCTTTAATTCCTGTTACCATTATACCGGAATTTAGCCATTGTCCACTGTACCATTTTTTTACCTTAACTTCTTCGTGTTAAGCTTAAAGTCAGCTGAAGTTTAACTAAATGTTCACTTCTCATAAGATACTTTAAGAATACCAGTTAAGGTTTCTTTTATTTACTGTTTTCTGATAGGTTAACATATCATACTTGTGTTAAATGCCTGTTTATTCTTCACAAAATTACCAAGTATTATAATAGTTAATTCATGCTTGTCTTTCATGCTAAATATTTACTTTTAGTCACATGAGTAGAGAGAAACTCTATGTGAATAGCCTTCTAGATTTATTTGTAAATCATTTGGAAATTAAAAGGATTTATCTATTTTGATTACAGGGCACAAAATAAAGGATATTCGATGTGCTTAAATAAAAGATCGTGCAAGTTGATCTTCAGTTTGAGGAGGAGCTCAAGGGAAGATAGCCAATAACCAGGTCTTGGAAAAGGAAAATATCAGTGTTGTTCGAGAAAGATGGATCGCATCACTGTGAAAGATCGTGGTAGCTCAACCATATCACTAAAAAAGGGACTCGAGCTAAAAATATCGTCATTTTACAGGAGACAATTTTCAGATTCAATTTCTGGGCAAACCATGAAGGATTGGCTCACATGGTTAAAACCCCACTTTAGAAATGGGGTGATTTTGCTTATTCTTTGGTGATTTCCTCTAAAAGTGAATCATTTTTTAGAAAACCACATCAGAGTAAGAATAGATTTTCTAGATTTAATAAACCAGTGGGCTTCGCAATCATGCATTATGTTTTGAATGACCTAGGCTTTTGAGACAATGAAGGAAATTGGATGAGGTTGATTTCTTTTCCATTTCTTATTTTAAGAACAAGAATTCAAGGTCGAAGGGAGAGTCTCTGTACAGAATCTCTTTACAGCAGAGATGAATTTCTTCTATCTCTATTGTGGTTCATTCTGTATCACTGTGATGTATTTGAGGGTACTGTAATTGAGGGTTCTCTCTTGTGGAGGGCTTCGTAACCCCTTGGTTCAGGATGTAAACCTGACTATAGGTGAAAATCCTTGACCCACATACCTGGAATCACACTTGCTCATAGATGCTGGCACCACTATTTTGGCAAAGCCTTAAGATACGATTTAGGAATTAGAAACGACGATTGGTGTATGCTTCATTTTAAATGAGACTGTATACTTTTTTGGAGATATTTTCAAACCCCAGTATAATATTTCTATTTAGGTATAATTTAAATAGTTTTATTTTCAATTCTGGTTATTGTCTCTACACGGGTTTGAGCTAGATCTTGTGACAAAGTTTTCCAGTTCTGCTAAAAGCATTATTGTCTTATTTATGAATTGTTATTTGACAAAAGA
This sequence comes from Pseudotsuga menziesii, assembly GCA_001517045.1. NCBI lineage: Eukaryota > Viridiplantae > Streptophyta > Pinopsida > Pinales > Pinaceae > Pseudotsuga > Pseudotsuga menziesii. The sequence continues at coordinate 174,156 of LPNX010300446.1, forward strand.
CAATAATGGTTTGTATATATGTACACCATTCTAAATTCCAACATTAATTAAGTTTGCAGCTTTTAAAATACTTTGTGATCTTTCTCTGTAGTTTTACAAAGAAATTTTGAATTGTCTAAATTTGTAATAATTATGATTGGGAAATGTTTTTCCTCCTTTCAAATATTCCAAGTTTAAGATGCAGACTAAAATAGACATAATTCAAAATTTTGAATTGTCTAAATTTGTAATAATTATGATTGAGAAATCCTTTTGGGTTACATTTTAGTTTAATATAACCGATATTAAAGCTGAAAGTCTTTTAGGTTAAAAAACCTGCCGTGAGCTTACAGTCTGTGTTATTGACATTAAAATATTGATCTCTTTTATTTCATATATTTGGATACATCACAATATGATCTGAAAAGCCACATAGTATTGAAGCCAATGGTTATGTTACTTTTTCTGAAGCAGGATGTTCATCAACAACAAGAAAGTGTGGAAAAGATTCCTTAATAGAGATTTCATGTGATAAAGTTCTAGATATAAGTTATCCATGTTAATGGGAACGGCAACGGGATTGCCATGACGGCTATTTTTAATGGAGTGCCGGGAGCCATTATATAATACATAAAGGAAAATTCTATTATGATGAACATACAATGATTATTATGAATAATCATTTAGGCTTGGACGAGAAAATAATCCAATTTTTCTGTGCAGTTTATTATTTGATAAAATAACCTTTAAGTGTAAAGA
>LPNX010300446.1:184147-223437 GCA_001517045.1 Pseudotsuga menziesii
TACCTTGATTAATAATCGAGGGTTTAGGACCCATTACCAAAATTGTTAATCACCAATTAAGGTGGCATTACTGTGATGGCATTAACTTTTTGGGAAGCTTAGATTGTGGAGGGGTTAATCACCTCAGTCGTAACCAACATTTGTGGAGATGTTGCGGGTTTTCAAATTCATTGATTTCAGACATGTTAATGATTTACCTTGGTATAATTTGGTGGTTGAAAAGAAAAGAGGGCACGCTTGTTTTTTTCCTCTCCTGAAAGAATGGTTGGGAGTTAGTGCCTTTATTGTGGCCATTATGGAACTCTGGAGCTTTTATTGAGCAGCTCTTAATTTGTCCCAGTTTGTTTGGTTAACAGCTATCTTATTAATTTGGCAACACAGGGTCAGGTCGGGAAAAAAATACACGGAACCTCAAAATTACTACCCCTGCGAGCTAAGGTTTTAGTGCCTTGTTTACTTCGGTGGTAGGGTTGACCATTTTTTTCTGGAGAGCGTAGGAAGTGGTATCACTTGCAGAGGCTCTTCAAGGCTAGAGGAATTTTTTTTGTCACCCCTTTGTGATAAGTATAGGGGATTCACAAGTTTTTGGGGGGAGAGTTGCTCAGAAAGTGGAGAGTTAGAAGGTAATCCACCGACCCCCTTAGCGATATGGGGATCAGAAAACATCTATCTTTGAGATCAATTTTGCTGGATGCATTTTTTTTTGTTTTTGACCTGTGCGCTTTGAGGGGGAGGATCGAACTCTGAGTCTAGATGAGGATGACCGCTACAATATTTTCCTCCTGTGCCTTGTGGAGGAAGAACAATGACAACCCCTGTGTTTGGATCAAGAGTTGTACCTCGCCTGAGTTTGAACCGACTTGTACACCTCTCGGTGTTCTGAGTGAGGAAGTTCTTGCGCTAAGGGTAAGTGCATCATTCTAGGATGTTTACGAGCCGGGTAAGATCCTGTTCAACCTTTATAACTATGTTTATGGAGGTACTGTTCACCATCATAGTGCGACTCAAGGGCTGCCCCTTGGTTTTCATGTAAATGATTGATAATTCATAGGTTGAATTTTACTAGCATATGAAACCCCCTTTTCTTTTTGGTTGTAGATCATTTAATGGCAAACCTAGAAATAAAACTCATGTTGGACTACGTGTCTTGATAAGTAGCGATCTAGCCGTCCCATAACTGTATTTTTGGTTTTGATTGGCTGAGTTTGAAGGAAACCCTCTGTGTTGAGTTAGTTGAGCAATCCCGTGTTGGCATTTTAATGCAGTTCTAGTAATAAACCACGAAGCGAGTTGACTGGAATATTAAAACACGACTGTTGTGAATTTTCCATTGGTTGGAATTAGGTCAGTGCATTTTTTTACTAGAAACAGAATTTAAATTTATTAATATAAATCTCCTTTTTGCAAAGGATCACTTGAAAATAGAGAAGCAAGTATTTTCCTTAGGATATAATGGTCTGGACGAAATAGTATACCATAACACAGAATAAAACTTCTATGTGAAAGGTACAACAAATTATTTGCTGCAGTAGCTGCAAGAAATACCTTCTTGAGGTTGTTCTTTAGCCAGTGTCTCCAATGGATAGTATTAGTGTAAAGGAGTACACACACACGAGACAAGGAGGATTGTTACTCACGATGATGATTTTCTACTGAGCAAGTTATATGTTTATAATACAAGACTGTTGCAAAACTGGTCACCAAAGATGAATTAGACCTAAATGAAATTGCACCATCCTACCTTTAAAAAAAATAGCATCATGGGAGACATTGTAGTGTTTGGTCACGTCTCCCCACTTTGTGAACTACCTTCTGAACGTATGCTGAGGTAATAACCTGTGGCAATTTTATTTGATCTACCGGACCTGTCTAATTTGATTTAGTGTGTCTAAGCAATTTAAGAGTATTGTTATACTTATATTGAAATTCACATTGCAATGTTCCCTTCTTATAGTGTAGGATTCATGTTGTTGTCTTCCAAAGAACCTATTTGGGATGTGCCATGAACTGTGGAAAAATACTAACAACATTGCTCAATTCTGACCTGGTAAGACTCATTTTTAGTTGTCTATACAAGTTTGCATCCAATGTCTTCAAGCCTTCCAAGTTGGAACCTTGTGTTTGGGTCAATATTAGTAGCTTTTGTGTAAATATTTACAAAGAGGCATACTAAATCCTCTTAGTAACTTGTTTGAATATTTAGTTTTGGATGTGAAAACTTTTGTCAAGGATGGTTCCTAAAAGACATACCCTCAGGGAGAGGATCTGCGAGAATAATAGAAAAGAATGTGTGGCGACATTGCTATTGTCAATTGTAATTTTTTTAAATAAATAAAGGTCACTGGAGGTGACAGTTTTGTGGACGTATCCCAGGGATTGGGTGAACCACGTATATTGGTGCACTTTTTGTTTGGTGTCTAAATGTCTTTTCCTTTAATACTTATGTATTTATAAATGCTGCACTGTAACTTTGCCAATTTTATTTAAAGGACAAGCAAGGTAACATGTGGATAAATAATGTTTTGCTTAAGAGAACAATGATGATGAAATGTTTGAACACTGCGTAAGGTTATGTATGGATACCTATTGGAATCAATTTAAGTTATTAATTAAGATAATGTCATTTGAATATTTTAAGGGTATGATATTGTTTGAATGAAATTCATACACCTTACGACTCAATAATAAGAATGTAGATGTGTATATATATCAAATAATCTTTCAAACGTTAACCTCTCTGTTCAAAAGGGATGATAGATCTAAATCTTGGGTATCTTACAAAGAATAGTTAAAGCTGTATGTGATTAGTCCTCTCATTAAGAGGAATCTCTATCTGTCAGAATATAAATACATTGTATACAAGACAAATATTTATGATGTTTTTATCTACAAGGAAGGGCCTCCATAGAGAACTAGAATATAAAGGGTTGTCGAGGGTTAAGTATGCATAAAATGATTTTCCATAGATTATTGACCTTGTGATTTTGTGTCATGAATATTTGATGAGGCATCCGATACCTCATGTCCATAGGAATGGGATCTAAAGGAAATCCTGTAAAGCAATAGTAGTTCTCATGTTTTATCTAAGGTGTATGTTGTCTTGAGAGGAAAACAATGTTCAATTTGTTCTTAACATATTATTATTATATGTTATATCTCTCGGAGTTCTTACATGTCATTAAAAATTCCAAGTAAAAGAAAACAAGATCCACCACTAACGTTATTGCCTTGTTTTGTAATACAGAGAAATAACAATCCTACCCCTTTTCATGCATAGCGACAATGAGGTATATGAGGTATTTTACATATCTTCAATTTGTCTATATTTTACTATGTTTTCATCAATTATAACTTATAAATGTAAAGGAGGCTTAATTCATCATTTTTAATGTGTTATTGTATTTAGTGCGCATTTTGGCACTCCATTCAGCCCCTTCTTTCGGTCCTAAGTTCTGCACTAGGTTTAATGGCATGTTTCTTATTGGGTTCTTGGTTTGTTTTATCCTTGCCTTCTATTCCCCACTGGTCCCGTGAATACCTGCACATACAGAAACCATGATTGATGATGAACTTTGAGCATTGGTTTAAAATTAAATAAGAAAGAAAATAAAAAAATATTATAAAAAATGGAAATTAAATAAAGATAATAAAAATATTAAAAAGTTGGGAATTAATAAAGAAAATACAAAATAGGAATTAAATATTAAAACCACTCATGTTAACCAACCCATAAAGTGGATTGTAATAAACTTATTAATTATTTACAACCATATGTCACATGCTTAATCCATTTTAAAGTGAGTTCATGTATATCACTTATTTATATGATATAAATATTACCATGTTTATGAATGCTCATTTATATATGAAAGTGAGTTCATATACCATGAATGCTTATTACCATGTTTCTGAATGCTTATTTATATATGTATATCACTTATATATATATATTCTGAATGCTTAATCCATTTTCTTAAAACTTCATGTTTCATATATATTACCATTTCATGTTTTGGTAATTAACGGACCGTATGTTTTATGGAGGCCGTAAAGGATGAGCTCGCATGCCGTGAAGAAGAGGAGCGCACCAGAAAAAAGATGGAACCAAGCACTCAGCAAAAGAACCCAGCACTCAACCATTAGAATTCAACCATGAATTGAGCTCATCATCCAGCTCGCTGTCTAGCTTGTTGTCCAGTTCTCTATCCATCTCATCAACCAAACTGTGTCCTGTTAATAATCAATCTTAGGCATTAAATGTTGGAATGGATTTGAAACCTACCTGCTATCCATGTGTCTGGGTGATAGCACGTTCATCAGTCTAGAAGGATCGTTGTCACGTTACTATGTTCAACACGTTGCCACCATTCATGCTAAGGAAGGGATTGATACCATATCACGCACGCTAAGGAAGATCCGTTCACACTAAAAGAGGAGCAGACCTGTTACACCATACCACGATCATGTTGAAGAAGACCAGAATCGTGCTGGAGGAGGAAGATGCTTATGCGTTGGTTGTTGATTAATTAAATACCTTTATGATTGAGTAAAATTAGAGAGCAGTCGACCACTAAAGGGTCTACTTTCTCATCTCTTTTATATGCTATATATACTAGCCTCTTCGCGTGAGCTGAGTTATCTAGTAGCTGGTAGCTAGTCTCTATATGTAATCAGTCATTCTCAAGAACTTTGTAAATATTGTTCCTCATTTAATATAAGTTACATTCTTTCTGTGTATAATCGCATTCATGTAAGCGCTTAGATGTAGCCTCTGATTGCTGAGAAGGGCCCCTCAACAACCAAAGGTTCTATTTGTACATATTCAATAGTTTCCTTTCGTTTGTGTAGATAAGTAATTTTGTTTTTATGTATATGTATTTAGTTTTCCTATAGATGATGTTTTGCTGTTGATAAATTGTAATTTTCCCGTGTTTTTATGTGATCTATGCATTCAGAATAGATTCGGCCGACCATTTGCATTTTTGTTTATATTTAGTGTATGAAATAACCCATACGTTGATTCAATTTGGATTTAGGGTGCATACATATGTTTCTTGAAAAAAACACATACATGTTAAAATGCATATATATAACTTTATATTTAAAGAGTAATATCTTTGAATTATTTGGTTAAGAAATAAAATGTGAATTTCTTTTATTAGAAATTTATTTTAAGAATTAGTTTGTAATTTGTAGTTTTAATAATATCAAATTATTTGTTCATAATATAATATGATTATAAAGTAAGAATAACTTTATGTATTAAAAAAGTTAACAATAATTTAGATTATATGTTATAGAATTTAGTTTTTAGCTTGTAATTTCGACATTTCTTTGGTTGATAAATTTTAATTGTTTAGAGTGTTCTCCAATTGTGATTAAATATATAATATTTAAATCCCAATATAGTTTGTGATATAGTTTTTAATTGGTAATTTAAGTTGTAACTTAATTTGTATTTTTTTTAATATAATTTGTAGTGTGGGATTTGTTTTAAAATGCTTCATGAATTATAATTTTAAGTTTTCAAAGAAAGTAACAAATCCGGGTTTTAGTTTCATTTCTTCAAGCTATTGTATTTTGGTGGGTAGAGTAGACTAGGAAATAGTTCGAATTCAAGTTTAATAAGTTCATTTGTATTAGATGCATTAGTTTCATTTTGAATGTTCTCATAGCTTATTTTACTTTCAAATTCATAGATTTGTTGTTGATTAGATTGGATTTGTTAAACTAGTTTGCTTACATTAGTTTATGATTCCTCACAATGTATTTGTTTACACTTGGTCCTTAGATTAGTGTTTTAATTTGGTTTATATGATTGCATAAGTTCGATAACTAGAGTAGGATAGTTGGTTAGTTTGCTCTTTTGGAAATATAGCGTAGTTTCACCTATAAAATAGATAGATCAATTTCCCTTTTCACTTGTAGCATAATTTCTTGTTTTATTGTAAGTAATTTCATATTTCTTTCGTAAGTAATTTCAGCATTCGCTTTCGTAGTTAATCACAGGGTTAAGTAGATTCTCATCCTTGCATAAGCATATAGTTAATGCATTCATGGAATAGTTTAATTGATTTGCTGGATGTTTTGAATAGTTAAATTTACTTTCATTAAATTGGTTTTGGACCAAGTGACCGCTTTCCTAGATTAGTTGTTGCAATTTCATTTCCTAGAATAGATTAGCATAGCATTATACAAGTTTGAATCTGAGTTATTAATCAATTTCCTATCTTTATAGAATAGATTAATATAACATTATATTAGATTTAAATTCTAGTTGCTAAATAGTTTCTCTGCTTTCATAAGAATAGATTGGATTCCTGCATTTAACTCATGATAGTCATGCATGTAGTTTAACATCATGTAGTTGCATGATTAGTGCATTTGCATATCTAGTTAGCTTAGGTTGGTTCAATATTTAATCCTGCACATATAGTGTTTGCATCTCACAAGCTCCCTTCTCGGGTTGACAATTAAGTGTTGAATTAGATAGCATATATTTTACCCAACATTTTGGTGCTGTTGTTGGGGAGGTGCTAAAGGGATTAGAGTTTAGGTAGATAGATTGAATTTAGATTGCATAGCAAGGGGGATTGGTGAATGGTAAGACGAGAGGTAAGAACCTGCGCATCCACTATAGTGGGGTTCCCCGAGGCCTTGTTGTTCTTTTTCCGCAAGTTAATTTTGGATAGGTGTTTGTGCGATTTTGTAAATTTGCTTTAGTAGTAGATAATCTAAAAAAAAAACATAGAAAAAACAGATAAGATTTTTGGGTGCTATATGAACCCCAGAGACTAATCCTTTTGTGAAGTAGGACCTATCAACCAACCAAATGGATTCAAATGTGTTCATTAGTATGAGAAAACTCTCTCAAATCTTAGAAGCAACTCGGAATGATTCTCACCAGGTAAAAACCATATTGATAGTAGTTGAGAACTTATCAACCTCTCTCAAAATAACAGATCAACCAAAATCCCAAGAACAACAAAAATATGTTCTTTGCAAGACTGCAAAAGAATATCATACATTGGGGATTACACCCGAAGGAGAGAAACCAGAAATTAAAGAGTTCTTTACATGCAAGCTAACATATCCATCATATGCTCAAACAACTACTCAACTAGACGAAGAGGATCTGTATGACATTGTGAAGGAAGGTGAGTACCAATACTAATTCGAAAGATGGTTTCAAGAGGTAATTGACCGCAATACCATTCCTTCATTCGGAAACTATTGACACAAAGAGAAGTAAGTTGGTTGACCTTCCACATTCAGGTAATAACTGCAACAATATTTTCATATGTGGATAAAGGTACAATTCTCATTTTGCTTCGCACTTGGTTTCATTGGAAAATCTCATATACTTGAATAAACATGTTTTCTTTCTTCTTAGGGTAGGGAAATATGTATATAAATAAAATGTTGCATTCTTAGTTTAGGGAATAATGCAACTTTGTTTTTTGTTTTTTTCAAATAAAAGAACTAAGAAAAAAATCATGTTAATGACTAAACCAAAAAAAACTTACATCATTATTCATTTTCATACATGCATATTTCTAATTATATCACTTACTCAAGACTAACTTTAAACATCATGAGGATTTTTCATAAGGTTAAGGTCTATCTAAAATCTATAGGTCACTCGTACATCCTAGCTTCATTATTAGGGCATGTTATTTAAGCATCTTTATTACAGGGTAGCATACAAGTGAATGAAATTCCTTGTTTGTGGGGAACACTACTATAATTCTATATAAAAGAGGTGAGATTTCAGACTAGAGACACCTTTCATTCATTATCTTATGGCTTCATTCACTTTACACTAAATCCATCAATCGTGTGTATCTTTGATTTAGTAGATTCCTCTTCCAGCCTTTATTTTGGTTCTGTCAAAACCCCAAATTTTCACAAAAATTTAAAGTTTTGAGATAACATAAAATGCTGAAACTGTGGTTTACTAACAGCTAAAGGTTAGCAATAAAAGAAACATTCAAATGATTAGTATTACATAATCTCAATTATGTAACTCAGCAGTTTCCTTTTTGTAACATGAATAAGGTTTACTTGCGTATTGTTTTATTTCAGTTTACTGATGAGTTTTCTTTATGACAAGTAGGTGGAATCTAACTTTGAATCCTGTGCTTACTTAGCATTTATGCAAATGTAGAAAGATTATTGGTTCTTACAGGTTTACAGGTATGATCGAATGAGTAACATTTTAATTTCATAAAGTATCCAGAAGTGTTTTTATTTACAATTAAAAAGCTTAATAAATAAACTGCTAAATTCCAAACAACTTCCGTGAGGTAAAACAATTTGCTTTCTTCATTTTTTCTTCTAAACGAAGTTTAGATGATGAGTTTCTTTCTTTATTGTATGTAGCGACAGTAAAGATACTTATCGTGGCTTTAAACTTGTTATTTTAGTTGCTTAGTAACTTCTACTTTAATAGGCATATCTTGCAACATTTTAGTGTTTGTACTTTTGGGCCATTATAGATTATCATACTACTTACTTGAGTATCAAACTGCTGGATATTTATCTTCTGTAGGGAAATTTACAGTTTGTAAACTTCTTGACATTTTAAGTTTGTTTAGTCTAGAAACAATAGAATCTTTTCATAAGGAAACACGGTTTGCCTATACTTCTACGTCAAACCATGTGGTTCTAATGATTATAGATTTGAGTAGGATCATTCTATTTCAATTCATATTATTTCTATAATACTTTGCTTGTATTAAGTTACCGTCTACACACAGTTTCTAAGGTTGATGTTTTCCATAAAGGTCCACCTTCTATCCTATGCTAAGCACTAGTTATTTTGTTTAATCATAAAGCCAACTTATTAAAGTAAATAGACATGGTGAATTACTAGTAAATGTCGAGTTGAGAACAACCATAGTCTAATAAAGTCTGACCAATTCAAACTATGTAAAAGAATTCATAAAGTGTTCCTTTACTATAATAGCAAACCTCATAGTTTACTATTATTTGATTCGTTGGTTTTAATAAGGCTTATGAACATACATACACTATTTTGTTTGCTAGACATACAAGTTCAGACAACATTGAACTTGTAAAGTGTTCATGAATCTACTCAATACTATGCTATGCAATTTTTATAATTGTCACAACTTGAATTGTTGTAAAAGAAGTGTGTAGCTATGCATAGACCACAATGTATTTAAAATATAGAAACTATAGTTATTTGATGGTTTTACATATTTCAACTTGGATTTTTTATATAATGAATGATCACTATACTTTGCTAGAATTAACGTTGATAAAACATGGATAATAAAACACTTATATATTAATATTAACATTGATATATAATTTTGATGAATTACAAACACCCCAAGATGAACGGTTTAAGGATTGAGAGGTTTATTATATATCCCAAGCATACCCGGCGATGATACAAGCATATTCATTTATCATCATTTTCCAAAACTTTCACGCAAGGATTTCAGGCTTATACAAGATTATATGATTACCAATCTTGTGTTAGGTCAACGTTAACTTAACGTTGTATCCCCACGCCAATGATGAGCTATCAAACTATACATTAAGCAATATATATTTTATGACGTGAAACAAGGGCATACATTATAGTTTATGCGTCATTGTTAAAAACCATTTGGTAAATAATTGGATATTATTTGGTCGCAGGTAACTATTGAAAACTAACCCACTGCATGATTGTATTATTGAGGCCACGTGGTTTACTCCTGGCCATAAACTGGTTGTATATAACACTAAGAAACCCTAACCCTTGGCTTATTCTTCCTCTGCATTTTGCGTTGGCCCTTCAGGCTGCTTTGCAAGTTTCCATGGAGGCCGTGAGAGATACTCAGTTTTCAATGGTTCCAAAGCGTGGGTTTGTCATGCTATGGTTCCTTTGAGCTTGGTCCTATCGCCAAATTTCCACCGTGGTTTCTTTTACTTTGTCAGGGTTTTTGTTCTCCTTGCATTTGGCTTTACGGCCTGCCTGTAACTCCCTTTTTGTCCTTTTATCATGGCCTCTCACTGCGTGAGGTTGATATTTTATGGTTGTTGGCTTAGACTCTACAAAAAGTATGATAGCTTTCCTTTGCATTGAGTTTGCAACTGGCTTGTATCCCAACTTGCCTTTCTTTCTTGGCCTGCGACTACTTATGTAAAACTAAGGCTTCGCTGGCTATTTGAGAAGCTCCTTCATGGTGACAGGGTTGGAGATTCATATGCTTACTTGCTGTAAGGATAGCCTCTCTACTAGATTGTTCATTGTTTTTATTACGGTAATGTTTAGCGCTATATTAACCTAGAATTAATTTATAGCCGTGTTATTTTTATAGTAGGGTTTACAATGTTCAAGGTTTTTAGAGAAATAACACTATGTAATGCAAATTATATGTAGGAGCTTGAAACCATGCTGCACCCCATGACAAAGAAATTGCTGGCTATCTCCAAAGGCTGCATCTCCAAATGGGTAAGCTCTGTGTTCATCGTTTGGGTTTTCACCTACTTAAAATAGGGTTGTCGATGGGAGACTAAGAATTGGACGCTTGTCTAGCTTCGTCTTTTAGATATACGATTTCTTTTTTAAAAGTTTTAAGGGCTCTGTAGAGTTTATAAACCCTCACTTCATCGATGGTAAAATTGGCCATGGGTTGGGTCTTGTACTTGTTGATATATCTGTAACTTCAGAATGTATTCATTTATGTATCTTATGTATTGTAACCCGATTTTTATTCCAGGATGTATCTATTATGTATTTGAGTCATGTTGTCATGCCCCAATGTTCCGATTAGGAGGATTAATAATGTAAACAAGTCATGTCAAGTCATTGTTAAAGTCCCCATAGTTTCGGGGCACTAGGGCTATTAGACACTCCTAGAGATGTCGGCTCTAGTAAGTAATTGTTAAGTGAGGCCGACATAATTGAGTGCACTTCAAGTGAATGAAAGAATATAAATAGAGAGTGAGCCTCTCTATTTATAACACACATCACTCACTCACTCAAGTGTGGCGCATTAGTGAGGAAGGAAATACACTGGGGCTAGACAAGAAGAAGACTACTGCTGTCGGGAGTGGATATTACTATTTCGGGGTTTTACATCTTGTGCTGATTCTATATCAGAGGAAGTTGCAGGGTTTTCTCCATTTATGGTTTCCCCGATCAAAAACATTGTGTTCATTGTCTCTTGTGTTTGATTGCTGTACTTGTTATTCTCTCAGTAAAGATCCTAACATAATGCTAGCTTAATGTTGAAAAACTAACAGTACCTGGTTTTTAAGTTCATCCTTCAAGCTCGTTAATGTAATGTAATGTCTTTTAAGACAGGCTGCCTTTAAGCTTAAACTCATTTTCAGCAGTGTACTGTTTGGTGACTCTGTGTGAATAAAATAAGCTTACCATCTATTGCGTTTTGAGTTATAAAGTAAGTATTTACCTTAAGCTATGACTGTAACTGTTTCATAGAGTAATTTGTACTGAATATTTGTTTGCTCAGAAGATGAGCTAGGGTTTTTCCTGTATGTAACCCTATATAAATAAATCTTTTAATTATTTATAAAAAGGTCTTTTACTTTGTTAAATTCGTTTAATTAGTGTTCAGATGTATTATGAAGAATTCCAGTTATGATATTTCAATTTTCTTTTTACTTGTTCTTAAAGGACTGTAATAATTTATAACAGTCGATTATTATTAAATAATCCAAGAAATCAGATTATCGCTTAAATGGTTGTCATTTGCAATTATATTATTTGTTATTAGGGTTTCGACCATGTAATTTCTTTTACAAGTATATCTTGTTTGTAAAAGTTAAAAGAAACAGCTCTTTTTATAAATATACCTTTATGTATATGTTGGTTTTTATCATATTCCTGTTGTTTATCTATAAAAGGAATTTTGATAGTTGAACTTAGATATTTTAAATAAGTTACTTCTTAATACTATAGTTATTTTTCACATTACTTTCGTGAGTTAATAGTTTATGTTAGTCTTAGATTATTATGATTAATAAAATAATCTATATACTTATTAATTTATACCTTTGTTTGAATTGAAAGTAAACAAGTAGTTTAGCTGTATTTCTTCTACTGCATAAGCAACATGTTAATAAACAATATACATAGAAAATATAACTAAAGCATAGCACAGTGTTACCCTCCAGCATGTTTTAAATTTACTATGAAGAATAATGTACTATGTGTAAGCATAACCTATTTTCTATTAGGGTATTTTTATAATAAAAAGATCCTTCTACCTGTACTGAGTGAATGCTATTTCTTTTCCAGTGTACTTGCATACATAAACTGGTTAACAATAAACATATTTGAGTTGGTTATTGTTCTTTTCTGATAATAATCTACATACATAAATAAATTACTCTGATATTATGGAATGCATAATACATCTATTCATTTCAGACTCCTATCATAACCTTCATCTATTTTAAATACTCTATCTATGCTGGAGTACGATTTGGTCCTTCCAGACATGGAAAAACACAGATTAGAATTATTTTCATTTATTCAGATTCATTGTTTCACTAATCCAAAAGATTACTAACTCTTAACAATTTATAACTAAATACTTGGCATTCATTTAACAGTCAGATCCATATTTAACTATCTAACACCGTAAAACCAAAGCGATTGTAGAACCTGATTAAGCTGGAAAACAACTGTGTTAGGAGGCCATTCCTTCCTACCAACTCCTGGAGAGCACTCAGACAATGTCTCCTGAGGACCCCCGAGCCTGTTCCTTGTCTCCTTGGTTGAGAATTGGTGGAGCAAGCAAACAATAGACTAGTCCAATGACTCAGTAATGACTCTGCACTCAACAGTAAGATCCTTCAGCTGAAAATATGCACTAGATTACTTAGTAGTTAACCCCTCTAACTCCTTCCACAAATTCCCTTTCAATTGAATTCCTCTGAAGTACATTCACCTGAATGATCACTTCCCTGGAATGAGCAGCTTGAGCTCTCTTCAATGGGGATTTTTATAATATTTTCTAGGTCTTTTGGGTCAGTTGTCATTAATTGAGCCACCTACTCTGATCCCACTTTCTTGGGGATCATGACCCCAAATGTAGGGAGTTTTCCACCTACAAAAGTTGGAAGTGTTTGAGGATGCTTCCACTTGTCTGTTTTCTCTCCACCCAGTATCCTCCACCAACTTGACCAGTAAACACTCTTTTAACAGCTCTCCTAAGCTGTTGTCTCCACTTTTATTTATTTATAATTAAAATATTTAGAATTACATTCAATAATATTGACACTGCTGAGTCATCACTTGCAACTTAGCATAAAATTTAACATATTTTTTTTGAATAAAATCAAATTAAATAATATTAATTTTGAAAAATTGGGGTATGTGACAGGTACCATGATAATAAAAAAGAAAGAGACTAGCTGTCCTCCAATCCATATACCATCCCACCCTATAACCTGGTTTTTAGAGCTGCTCCCCCACCACTCCTTCATAGGAAAATGAATTTGTCGAATATATATACAGATTGGAAACATTGAGACAAGACTCTGATAGAAAACAGGTTTAAGAGGTTAACCCTCCAGGGAACTGAACAGGCTCGTTGGTAGTGGGTACCAGCTTGTGGTATGACCAAGTAAACTCGACAGGGTACTAAAAAGGCCTGACTAAAAGAGGGGAATCTTACTGGGGAGCATAGCTTGTTAAAAGGCGAGAGAAAAAGTCTAAAAAGAGAGAGATAGAGAAAAAATATGTAAATGACTTTGTGATAATAAAGGTTGTTGTGATACTACTGGAGGAAGGTATGCATGGTTGATCTAAAGAAAATGAACTCCATCAATCTTCCATTTGAGAATGTTTGTAAGTGCACTTAAGACCCTACTGTCTAATTCATACTATACCTAGGATATCACTATCCTAGAAGTGGGACCCATAAACTTAGGAGTCTAATGAACTTGAAATGCGAACTTTGTCCATAATTACTTGAATAATGATAAACCTTTGAGAAGTAGCAGGAATGAATAGTTTCCTATAGGATTTATTGACTATCTACACCCTCAGGTTTTCTATTTTAACATAGTCTTAATTCATTCATGGCATGAGGACATGCCATACCTCTAGTTTGGGGGAGGGAGTCTCGATTTAGATGGTCTTCATAAGCATGAATTATTACTAGTATCAGAATTGTATGTATTACTAAATCTTAAATAATACGAAGTTGTTTTGTTCATCTCATAACATGACTTTTTTTTCTTCTGAGTTCCAGTTTTCATGTAGTAATAAAGATGGCTTCATTTTACTAAACGATTGTCTATAAACTATTAATGATCAAGCATAGTTTTTGAATAAATGAAAGACCACTTTCGATTCATTTATGGTGTGAGGACGTGCCATACCTTTGGTTTGGGGGTATGTTGGACCTCGAAATTGTCTTTTATAATGATGTTATTTACATTAATTTCTTGGCCTATTTACCAAAATCTAATACATCTATCTTCAATTTGTCTATCTTTTAGTATGTTTTCGTCAATTATAAGTTATAAATGTAAAACAAGCTTAATTTATCATTTTTGATGTGTTATTGCATTTAGTGCACATTTTGGCACTCCATTCAACCCTTTCTTTCGGTCTTAAGTTCTGCACTAGGTTTAATGGCATGTTTCTTATCAAGTTCTTGATTTGTTTTATCCTCGAATTCTATTCCCCACTAGTTTCGTGAATACCTGCACATACAAAAACCATGAGTGATGATGAACTTTGAGCATTCGTTTAAAATTAAATAAGAAAGAAAATAAAAAATATTTTAAAAAATGGAAATTAAATAAATATAATAAAAATATTAAAAAGATGGGAATTAATAAAGAAAATACAAAATAGGAATTAAATATTAAAACCACTCATATTAACCAACCCATAAAGTGGATTGTAATAAACTTATAAATTATTTAGAACCATATGTCATGTGCTTAATCCATTTTAAAGTGAGTTCATGTAAATCACTTATTTATATGATATAAATATTACCATGTTTCTGAATGGTTATTTATATATGAAAGAGAGTTCATATACCATGAATGCTTATTACCATGTTTCTAAATGCTTATTTATGTATGTATATCTCACACACACACACACACACACACACACACACACAAACATATATATATATATATATTCTGAATGCTCAATCCATTTTCTTATAACTTCGTGTCTCATATATATTACCATTTCATGTTTTGGTAATTAACAAACCGTATATTTTATGCAGGCCGTAAAGGATGAGCTCGCATGCTGTGAAGAAGAGGACCACACCAGAAAAAAGATGAAACTAAGCACTCAACCAAAGAACCCAACACTCAACCAGTAAAATTTAGCCATGAATTAAGCTCATCATCTAGTTTGATTTCCAGCTTGTTGTCCAGTTCTCCATCCATCTCGTCAAATAGACTGTGCTTTTAATAATCAATCTCAGGAATTAAACATTGGAATAGATTTGCAACCTACCTACTATCCACGTGTCTGGGTGATAGCACATTCATCAATCTAAAAGGATTGCTATCACGTTCCTCTGTTCAACACATCGCCACCATTCACGCTAAGGCAGGGATTGATACCATATCATGCACACTGAGGAATATTCATTCACACAAAAAGAGGATGAGGCTTGTTACACCATGCCGCGGTCATGCTGAAGAAGACCAGACTCACGCTGGAGGAGGAAGATGCTTATGTGTTGGCTATTGATTAATTAAATTCCTTTATGATTGAGTAAAATTAGAGAGCATTCAACCACTAAAGGGTCGACTTGCTCATCTCCTGTATACATTATATATACCAGCCTCTTCCTGTGAGTGGAGTTAGCTAGTAGCTGGTAGCTAGTCTCTGGATGTAATTAGTCATTCTCAAGAACTCTGTAAACATTGTTCCTCATTTTAATATAAGTTACATTCTTGTTTTGTATGATTGCATTCATGCAAGTGCTTATATGTAGCCTCTGATTGCTGAGAAGGGCCCCTCAATAACCGGATGTTCTATTTGTATATATTCGGCAGTTTCCTTTCTCTTTTGCAGATAAGTAATTTTGTTTTTATGTATATGTATTTAGTTTTCCTGTAGATGATGTTTTGTTGTTGATAAATTGTAATTTTCTTGTGTTTTTAGGTGATCTATGCATTCAGAATAGATATGGGCGACCATTTTCATTTCTGTTTATTTCATCTTTCAGCCTTTCATTTGCACTATTCGTCTAGATTGCTTTCATATTTCTGATCTAGATTTGTGAAATTTTTGTTTTAATTTATCTTTTCTTCTGTATTTTGTTCTTGCTTATTATTGTATTGTATTTATGCTTTACATTCGTTGTTATAATTAGATTTTATACAAATCCCTTTTAATTCATTTCATATGGCATTTCATTAACCAATGATAATTTCCAGGTTTTATATGCCGCAACCTTATAAGAGTATGTTGTGAAGATATATATTTAATGTATGAAATAACCCATACGTTGACTTAGTTTGGAGCATACATATGTTTCTTAAAAAAAACACATACATGTTAAAATGCATACATATAAGTTTATATTTAAAGAGTAAGATCTTTGAAGTATTTGATTAAGAAATAAAATGTGAATTTTTTTATTAGAAATTTATTTTAAGAATTAGTTTGTAATTTGTAGTTTTAAATAATATCAAATTATTTGTTCATAATATAATATGATTATAAAGTAAGAATAACTTTATGTATTAAAAAAGTTAACAATAAATTGGATTATAATTTATAGAATTTAATTTTTAGCTTGTAATTTGGACATTTCTTTAGTTGATAAAATTTAATTGTTTAGAGTGTTTTGCAATTGTAATTAAATATATAATATTTAAATGACAATATGGTTTGTGATATGGTTTTTAATTGGTAATTTAAGTTGTAACTTAATTTGTATTTTTTTTATATAATTTGTAGTGTGGGATTTGTTTTAAAATGCTTCATGAATTATAATTTTCAGTTTTCAAAGAAAGTAACAAATCCGGATTTTAGTTTCATTTCTACAATCTATTGTGTTTCAGTGGGTAGAGTAGACTAGGAAATAGTTCTAATTCAATTTTAATAAGTTCATTTGTATTAGATGCATTAGTTTCATTTTGAAAGTTCTCATAGATTAGTTTACTTTTAAAATTCATAGATTTGTTGCTGATTATATTGGATTTGTTAAACTAGTTTGCTTACATTAGTTTATGATTCCTCTCAAAGTATTTTTTTACACTTGGTCCTTAGATTGGTGTTTTAATTTGGTTTATAGGATTGCAAAAGTTAGATAACTAAAGTAGGATAGTTGGTTAGTTTGCTCTTTTGAAAATATAGAGTAGTTTCTCCTATAGAATAGATAGATCAATTGCTCTTTTCACTTGTAGCATAGTTTCGTGTTTTATTATAATTGATTTCATATTTTCTTTCGTAAGTAATTTCAGCATTCGCTTTCATAGTTAATCACAGGGTTAAGTAGATTCTCATCCCTGCATAACCATATAGTTCATGTATTCATGGAATAGTTTAATTGATTTGTTGCATGTTTTGAATAGTTAAATTTGCTTTCATTAAATTGCTTTCGAACCAAGTTACCGCTTTCCTAGATTAGTTGTTGCAATTTCATTTCCTAGAATAGATTAGCATAGCATTAGACTAGTTTGAATCTCAGTTATTAATTGGTTTCCTATCTTTATAGAATAAATTAATATATCATTATATTACATTTAACTTGTAGTTGCTAAATAGTTTCTCTTCTTTCATAAGAATAGATTGGATTCCTGCATTTAGCTCATGATAGTCATGCATGTAGTTTAACATCATGTAGTTGCATGATTAGTGCATTTTCATATCTAGTTAGCTTAGGTTAGTTCAAGCTTTAATCTTGCACATATACACGGGGACTTCACTTAGTGAACCTCTCACATAGCACGTGTGATCGTGGGATATTAAAGAATTCCCTTAATTTCGAGAGATATCGACCCAAAATATTTTTGTTGAAACCCCCTCCCAATACTTAAAACCTCCTCCCCACCCATTTTTATAGCTCAATCCTTATAAACCACCCTACCCTGCCCCACCTTAAACCCCTCATCCCCCCAATACCTGCAATATATTGGTTTTATTTTTGATCATTTTAAAACCCACAATATGAACTAACGTGATAGTATGTTGGTCAACAAGTGAAGCCCCCGTGCACATATAGTGTTTGCATCTCACAAGCTCCCTTCCCGGGTTGACAATTAAGTGTTGAATTAGATAGCATATATTTTACCCAACAAAACAATCACCTAGATTGAGGCAGAACTGGAAGAGATCCAGAATACTGATTGAAGGGGTTACGTTACTTAGGAAGATAAGGAAAGATTGTAGACACTGGAATCTGAAATCTAAATAAGATTCTTAAGGAAAGAGAGGAGGTCTTGAGGCTAAAAAGTATATCCATATGGATGGAGTGTGGAGATGAAAATACCAAATTCTTCCAAGATTTCGCAAAAGGAAGAAAACAACAAAATACCATCTTGAAGCTAAGCAAAGATAACAATGAAGTAGTCTCCTTATTTGTAGACCTAAATGATACACGGAAGTCTCATTTTGAGAATATATTTAAATCCAATCAATACGCAACAATAGATGATATAATATAAGTATCACAATGCTTTCCTGAAAGTATCACAAAGGAAGACAACTCAGATCTGATGGAGGAAGTGATGGAAGAAGAGTTAAAAGAGACTTTGCACAGCTTTCAAATGGACAAAATCTCGAGGCCAGATGGATGGAATGTCAAATTTTTTCTGGCTACCTATGATATCATTGAGCCTGACCTCCTCCATCTAGTGGAAGAAATAAAGATAAGTGGCCTTCTACATCCCCCCCTTAACTCAACTTTTTTATCCCTAATCGCAAATAAAGGTAAACTGGAAATTCTGGAAGATTACAGGCCCATCTCCCTGTGCAACATCGCTTACAAGGTAGTCACAAAGATAATTGCTCAAAGACTCAAAAAGGTCCTTTCAAAGATTATCTCAAAAGATCAATTTGGCTTCCTGGAAGATAGATGGATACATGAAGCCATTGGGGTATCCCAATAAGGGATCCACAGCGAAAAATTAAAAAAGACTAAGGGAGTAATCTTAAAAATTGACATGTCCAAGGATTTTGATAAAGTTAGCTGGCTTTATTTCAAACTTCTCTTAACACACCTGGGGTTCAACTATGCCTTCATAAAATGGGTTTTTGCTTGTATCACAACAGCTTCCTTTTTTTCCCGCATCAATAGAGCAGCCTCCCTTTTCTTTCACTCAGAAAAAGGCCTTTGCCAATGATGTCCACTATCCCCCCTTCTCTTTTTACTTGTGGAAGAAGGGTTAAGAAGAGCTTTACTGGATGCAAAAAGAAGACGTTTTTTTGAGGGAATCAAGGTGGATTCTAACATAAACATCACACGTCTTCTTTTCATAGATGGAATTCTCATATTCTACAATGGATCCCTCAGGGAGGAAGAAAAACTTTCAGAAATCCTGCTTCTCTTCTGTAAGGAAACTGGAATGTAGATCAACTCTAGGAAGTCCACACTCACCACTTTCAACCTAGAAGAAGATATCACAAGAGTTTTGTTGGAACTTTTCTCTTTTCTACATTACATGTTGGATGAAGGTCTCAATTATTTAAGTTGCAGGCTTAAGCCAAATTGTTACAGAAAGGAAGATTGGAACTGCCTTTTGGCAAAGCTTGAACATAGAGTAAATATCTGGTGCAATATATGGATTTCGCAAGGAGGTAGGATTATTCTAGTCAAATCAGTCCTAGAGGCTACTCCATACTATTGGATGGAACTCTCCTGGATTCCAAAATCAATACTGGAAAAAGCGAAAAGAATCTACTCAAATTTCCTATGGATTGGAAAATACTAGAGCACATAGTACTCCCATGGGTAAAATGGAACCAAATTTCTAGGCCTAAAGAGCTGGGAGGGTGGGGAATAAAAAACTCCATTATGTTTTCGAAAGCATTGGCAACAAAGCCAAGATGGAGGCTCATCTCAAAACACAGCCTTTGGATAGAAGTGATCACTCATAAATACATTGACCCATTACCGTTAATAGACTAGATCATATAGTTTGTGTTTACAAATGCCCCAAATCGATTGATCATCTGGAAGGTTATGTGCAATGCTTACCCTCTCATACATAGTGAGATGGCATGGAAAATTAGGAATGTAGATAGAGTTTGATTAGGGGGAATATCCTTGGCTAGGAAGTCAAAAAAACCAACTTCTTCTAGGACAACTTGTCCATCATCTATAGCAAAAAGGCCTCTTTAATCTCAACGAAGTGGCAGATCTAGCCTAAACAAACATCTAGCATTAGGGTTGGATGGAAAGTTAGGCCCTAGAAATTCCATACATTTGGGATGAGGACTGGAATACATATATTACAACTGTTCTCTCCTCCCACTTACAAATCACAAACTCACAAGATGAATTGGTTTGGGAGCATGCAAAGCACAGATAGTACACCACAAAAATAGGATATCAGCATATATTCTGAAACCATTTTCAAGAGGAATCGAAGTGTTGGAAATTGAGATTATGGAAGCTAAAATTCCCTTTGAAGGCAAGAATCTTCATGTGGCGCACACTAAAAAATAGAATCCCAACCTAGGACAGGATTCAAAAAGGATCTTTTGCAGGGCCAGGTTGGTGATCACTATAAGAGGATGATGAAGAAGACATAGACAACTTTTTTCTTACCTACACTTTCACCACTCAGGTTTGGAAGCACTCACAAACCATGTTAAATATGATATTCAACTGGGCAGATCCCTCGGTAGAAGAATCCCGGAGAACTTGGTCTTCCAACCCCCTAAATGCTCACATAAAATTTCTTCCACTCCTCCATATATGGGGAATTTGGTTAGCACAGAACAATGCCACTTTCTTAGAAAAGGCTTCCTGCCCTGAACTGGTAGCCAAAAAGGGCCTAGAAATTACTTCATATTTTCCACAAACCAAAGACCATCCATGTCCAAGGATAACCATTGAAGAATTGATTAAACAATCATATCCTTGGGCCTATTTTGATGAGGCCTCACAAGAAAACAAAAGTGGGGGTGGGGAAACTCTTTTCATCAATCACTCTCATCACTTTCAAATTCAGATGGGCCTGGGAAACGAGACAAATAATTTTGTAGAACTAATGGCTCTAAAGCTGCTCCTTCGTTTTGTTATTGAAAGAGGATTTAGAAGAATTCATATTTTCTGATACTCTTTAATAGTAATAAACTAGATAAACAAAGTTAAAAAATGCTGGAACATAGAAATCATCGCTCTCTATGAAGAAGTTAACAGACTCCTAATAAATTTTGATGTCATCACATGATGTCTTGTTTATAGGGAAATAAATATGGAAGAAGACAGGATATTAAAGGAAGGGCTAAATTTGGAGGCTGGTACATAGAAAATTTTGGAACAAAGTGATGCGGAGGTATATGAATTCTATCATAGACCTTTCATTGAGCCACAACCAAGGATGGGAAGCACATAACACACACTCTATTTTTCTTTTCAGATGACTTTGGTTAACCATATGGCACTGATTTTGATTTACAACAGATCACCAAGATCTCTTTTTTTCGATGCTTCTCCTTTTAGTGATAGAACCTCCTTGTCTCGACAAAATATTCCTTTTAATTTTTCTCCCAGCAGTGACAAAACATCTCGGTCCATAAATCGGACGATGACATGATCAAAAAGAAAATATGGTTCTTGCACACATATGACAGTTTCTCAAGGGACATCTTTGATTCAAATGTTCTTATGGGGACATAGAGTCTACTAATTTCTTATGTATGGATGTTAAAAATCAACAAACTGAACATACTTGTATGTAAATTTTATTTGACCGATATAAAAATATTTTTTTCCATTGGAAAAGAAAATCAATGTGAAGTTATATTAAGACCTTAAGGACCACTATCAATATTTACAAGTACACCCACGCAATTCACAATATATAATATTGGGTACCAAGGAATGCTTCTATAGAAGGTGATAAAGTCATGGTAGATGTCCAAATGATTTGAAGATATCAAAATATTTGTTCAAAGAAGATCTCTGAGGATCTTGATATGTTTGGTGTTTATCCATTTGGAATGGATTTGATGCAACTACTTGCAAAACAACCACACTTGTCCCACTAGGAAATGGAACTACTTGTGAGGTTATTCATCCCCTAAAATGTGGACATTTTGATTCATAACTTCCTTATGTCATGCACTGCTTACACCATACTTTTGTTCATGTCATCTTACTTATAATTAACTCCTAAACATTCTCACTTAAGGAAGAAATTTGATTCTAAACTTGCAACAATTTATTGGTAGAGGACGATGATCTAGCTAGAGTACCACCTAGATAACTAGCCATAACTTCAATATTCATTTCTTACTCCAAATTAGCTCGGGATAGGAAACAACCTATAATGATAAGGGAATTCAAATCACGGGTAACAGTCCCTCAATGAACCATTCCTTATGGTGTGCATCATGTACATGGAATGAATGTTTTTCTAAAACATATATGTTGGCCCATGGTTTGAATTTGGACATTTTGGTACTTGTTTTGTAAATTTTAGTCGAAGGCTATGATGGAAGGGTAAAAAGAACATACAACTCCAACAATTAAGGAAGAGATAAAGGAAGAGTACCCATTTTGAAGAAGTCCAACTAAAAGATTGGTTAGTTCGTTGGGATTTTGGTCCACTGATGTAATAAGTTTAGTAGTCAAAGTGAGATGTGAATTGTACCATTAGAGCCTATAAATATGTAATGGGTTGTGATGATAGAAATATACAGTAAGGAAGAAACAATTCGATGTAATATTGATTTAAGAAAAGTCTGAGTTGAGTTGGTATGTATGATTCGATTTGCAAGGTGTGTGCATAGATCTATTGTAAATGATGATGAGAAGATGTATGTAAGCTCAGTGCACAAACAAGAAGCATTTGAGTTGTGACTTTTATGAATAAACTCTCTTGCTTTTTTTGTTTTCTTCTAGTTTGGGTTTCCACGTTAAATCTTTGTGTTCTTTGTGTGATGTGTTACATAATTTCTTGGTTAGATGAGTAGATGGTTAATGTGATTAGATAATTAATATGATAAAATGAATTGTTAGTCAAGCACATGAAAATGAGTGTAATCTATGTCGTGAATATGGATTTTTTTTTGTCGCAACTTATAATTTTTTTATGCATGGTCTTTCAATACAATTTATTTCAAGGTAAATGGTAGTTTAAATCCCCTTCACCAATGTAGAAGCCTAGTTCTTGCATCTCCCATAGGTACTTTAGGTGAGACTTCATCTTCTCTACAGGTGTTTTTGAGAGGCTTTGAATTTTCCTAGGCTCGTATCTTGGGGTTTATTGGTACCAGTCAGTATGTACCTAGGTTAGGGTGATTTTGTGCCAACAAATGGTTCCCTTTCTGAGACTGGGATAATTATGAAAAAGACATATTTGGGCACCCAAAAAATCCTGAGATTCAAGACTGGATAGATCAGAAGGAAAGGGTATTTTCTCAGGAAGAAAACATATATCTAGGAATGAAACCTAGAGAATGGCTCAGAAGTTATGCTTACTATAATATTCAATAGATATATTTTAGTTAATTTTCTCTTGTACTGTATGAGTGACAGGAAAGACTAGCACTACATAAGAAGAATTTTCAAGGAGTTGAACCCAAGAGTAGGACACCACAACTAATACAATGACTAAAGAGTGCCAACAATACAATATCATGACTTTCCATTTTTGGATCAATAAAATCTTGGAGGGGTACATTACCGAGATCGTTGTGGATACTATCAAATCATATAGTGAAGAAGAAAGAGAATTCTTTGGAGGTCGAAGGGGTAAGTACTTGAACTTGTTAAAATTGTGGATTAAGATGTTGGTATGTGAAAGGAGGATTCAAGGATGGACTCCAGTGAGTAGAGAAATTATGTGTGGGGGGATGGGTGTTGACTAGAGGAAGGTATGGGGAATAAGTTGAAATGTTCCAAGGAGAAGTAAGCAAGACCGATGAAGAGAGTGGTCACCTGAGGAATGGGATGAAGTTTTAGTTGAAAAAAGGAGTATTTTGAATAGGAGAGATGGTTGCAATGTGACTAGGTGGAGAGACTATGAATTAGTGCCACTGCTTGACGAATAGTCTTATGAAGATGAAAAATACTATCGACTTGTTTTGGAAAAAGAAGAATATCTAGAATTACACCAGACTCGATGTTGTGACATATGCATGACCTTGCATACATCACCTGAAACTGAGGTGAGGACCAAAAACTCATCAGAGTCTTTTCCATTAAATGAAATTCATAGTCAACATAGCAGTTTGATCAATAAATTTCTGCATAGTACACCACCAAGAGCATGTTCGTCGATACCTGAGATACCTATGATGAATGGGGATGATCTGAAGTTGCTTATTTTCAATAGAATTAGGTCAGAGGATCCAGAGAAACATTGGTTTCTTTGTGAATCTGCATGGGTTGTTTGACAAGTACAAGATGAGGTTGTCAAGAGGCACCAGATGATAACGATGTTTCAAGGTCATTCCCTGAATTGGTACATGGAAATATATACAAAAAAATGCACAAAATACATTAGCTGAGATTAAGGAGGGACTAAAAAATGAATTTAAGAAACCTAAGACTAAGTCCCAGTGTATTACAGAGTTGAAAGATATAAGGAAGCTTCCAACAGAGTCGGTATGGTATTTCAATCAGAGATTCAAAAAATTAATGGCTAGAGTAAGTTTCCATATGTATGACATACAACTTAAAGAGTGGTTTATAATTTCCTTGATGCCACATATTTGAGTACCATTAATGCAACATAAGATTGTGTCCCATACCAAGGAATTGGAATTTTCTATGAAGCTGGACCCCTCACAAATTGGAGAAACTAGTATTGGTATGGCACAAATTTAGTCACACTTAGCCAATTTGTCACTCTAGATTCAAGATATCAAGAAGGGAAAAGAAGTTCGAGAAGATATATTGTGTATGCATTGCAAGTCGGAAGGTCATCATAAAGATTCATGTCTAGCTTTTATTGGTTATCTTGATTCTGGTGACATGAATCCATTAAATATATAGCAAATGTCGTGGTGGAGGATTTTTCCAACTAGAGGACATCGATCTAATGAATTATTATATCTGCAAAAGATAGTAAGCACACCTTCTAGCCTTTACTATAGATTTTTTTGATCTGTGGGACATGATGAAAATTGTTGTAGAGCATATCAGCTACTCCAAGAAAATATAGTTGATACATATTTAATGAATAATGATGAACAAATGCAAACTGAGAGGTCTAATGTACAATACAATTAGTTGAGGGGTGTTGGAACCTTTATAAGTTGTGAAACAGGAGGTATATTTGGTCATGGAAGAGGTCAACTCATCTGTTATAATTATGGTCAACAACGACACTATGCCATATATTTCACAAATCATACATAGATGTGCTCGTATTGCAAAGAATTGGACCATACCACGTGACTGTCCACATCTCATTGCTAAGTGGCAAGCAAAAAAAAATGCAACTCAGAATCAATTCCAAAATACTAATCAGAATTTCCAAAAGATTACAGCTAAACCTAGAGGGAAACCACCAACTGTTGTTGTTATAACCAGAGGAGGTGCCATGATAGGAGAAGATGGATATGGTTACCTGCTAAATTCAAGAATTCAACCTACTACTCAGTAGAAGTCACATTTTGATCTACAAAAAGAGAAATGAGTCTTATTTGAATCTCAACATGAATTTTTGGACAAGGAAAATTGAGTTTTAACCTCACATACCATCCCAGTATTTAATGAGGGACTTGTCTATAATATGACACCACACTTTGACCAGTTTACTACACAGCAGTTGACAAAACCGATAAGTTCTCTGAAATATTTATTCAGAAGTTGCTTGGAAATATTAAGGGACAATAATTCAATAGTTGAATTATCAACATTAATAGAGGAATCAGATGATTGAATCCAATATAAAGTAGTCAATCATATCCATAGGAAACTAAATACCTGGAGTGAGATTCGTATGAATTCTTAGATTGGTGATTATGATATGAACTTTATTATCCTGGATTTAGGTTTTGAGGAAATGTGTCGGTATTACAAAGTCATTATGTTGGATTGGTATAGAGGTATGTGATATTCCTACTTATGAGGGGTTTCCCAACTTGAATATATTTTTGGGTGAATTTGAAAGCAAGGAAGCCAAAAAGAAACATTTATAAGTTTTAGATTCTACTCTAAAAGATACTCCAGTAATGTGGTGGGTTGTTCATAAACAACATTTATAGTTTGGTCGTAGTGCAAAAGTTTACTTGAATTCTAGTTTGGTGAGGAAAATACTAATGTTGGAGAAAAATAAAATTGGATAACAAGTCTTATCAACCACATCAACACATGTACCTTGTGATGGATTAAGATACTGAAACAATAATGGGTACATTTGTTCATTCATATGTTGGATACGATGCCAATGAATTGGTACACATCAATGGAATTGCGACATGACACAATAGACTGTGATTACCTTGCCAATAGTTTCAACTGTACTTTTAGTTATTCTAATGAAATTCCATCCATTGATGAAGCCTTACAAGTAATCAAGGACAATTTTTTTGAAGAAATATCAATACCTATGCAAAGTCTTCAACAACAAAAAAATTGATGGATTGCTACAATACCTTAGGCATGATTAGAGAACATGAAGATGATGATCCTCGTGATGGTCAGATACCAGAATCATAAGGAAGAAAAACACCAGAGGGACTAGGAATATCCTTCAATAAGTTCTTAAAGCCGCAGAAAATAAAGAAGGTAAACATTGTTTCCCCTAAAAAACCGATTTTTTTTAATATTAGTGACTACTAGGATGATGAAACTATGAGGAAGATCACTGAAATGCTACATGAGATCCAAGATTTATTTCCAACGAAGTTTTCTGCAATAAAAGGAATTCTGGGTGACCTGGGGGAGACGAAGATTCATTTGAAGCCTGATGCTAAACCAGTCAAACAACGACCAGATAGATTGAATCTGTGTTATAAATAGAAGGTCAAAACAAAGATCGAAATAATGTTGAATGCCGAAATCATCGACCCTATCAAGGAGACTGAGTCCATTAGTCCTATGGTTGTACACGATAAGAAGACGAGTGAAGTATGTAGTTGTGTCAACCTCAAAATTTTAAATGATGCTTATCTATATGGTATTTTTCCTACTCCCTTTACAGATGAAGTATTGGAAGGTTTGGATGGGAAGGAAGTATAATTGTTTACTCATGGGTTTTCTGAATACCATCAGATCAGGATAGAAAAAGAAGATTGATGCAAGACTACAATTGTGATAGAATGGGGATGATTTTAATACATGGTGATTTCCTTTCGACTGAACATAGGGGATTCACCTTGTTGAGCAATATCTTATCAAGTTCATTCATGAATGGGGGGTTTCAATTGTGAAAAAAAAGGTCAATATATTGTAGGTATTATGGGGGGAGGGAATAGGGTATGGGGGTTTTATAGGTATAGGGGGAGTATAAAAAGGGGTTTCCAGTAAAAATAATGAATATATAGTAAAAAAAGGTTTTTTTTTTAATTGCAAATAGGTATTGGGAGGGGGGATCAACAAAAGGATTTTTGTAACTAATTATCAATATCTAGTGGAATCGGGAGTATTCTTTAATATCCCATGAATGAAGGTTCTATGACATGGTTTCACTAAGTGAAGACCCCGTCGGACTGAATAATGCACCTATTATATATTTTAGAATTGATGTCTTCGCGTTAAAGAATTCATACGTAAATTCTTGGAAGTCTATTTTGATGATTGGATAGTTTATGGAATTATTAGAGATAATATTGATTGCCTCTTTCTCATGCTAGAAATATGTTGACAATATTAATTCTCCTTAAATTTGAAGAAATGTGTATTTTGTGCACCCTTTGGCATTTTGTTAGGCCATGTGGTATGTAAGGAAGGGATGTCTATGGTTCCTTCCAAGTTTGCAACCATTGTGGACTTGCCCCCATACACTTCAATTAAAAATATAAGAACTACATTTGGGAAAACCAAGTATTATTAGAAATTCATACAAGACTATTGTAAAATTAGTTCTCAAATGGAGAAGTTACTCAAAAAGGATGTTAAGTTACAATGGAATGAATAATTTCAGAAGAGCCTCGACACATTAAAGGAGAAGATCGTTTCTTCCTCAATATTGGTTTTTCTAGATTGGAAATATTTTCATGTTCCTGTTGACTCATTGGCTGTTACACTAGGAGTTTTGGTGGCTCAACCCGGTGATAGGTTCATTGACCAAACCATTTATTTTTCTAGTTGAATTTTTTCAACAATAGGGAAGAATTAGACTACCATTGAAAGGGGGGGGCTTTCCATGCTCTATGCATTGCGAAATTTTCACCATTACTTGCTAGGAGGTAACTTTAAGATGTTTACGGGCCATTATCCACTTTGATATCTGGTTAATAAGCCATTGTTGGGGGTTAAGATCTAGATGGATGCTTCTCTTCAAGCAGTTTTATTTATAAATCGTTGTTAATCCTGGGATGATTAATATTGGACCAAATCATATGTCAAGGATAGAAAAAGGGGAAGAAAATAGCAGTCTAGATGATAACTTGCCGCATGCACACCTATTTGTTGTTCACATCACAGAGGAGTATTTTGTAGACATCATAATTTTGTTTCTACAGGAATTCCACTCAAAGGATATAACAAGGCACAAAAAAATAAATTGGTTGTCAAGGTTGTATATTTCGAGTTGATGGCGAGAAAATGATATAAAATGGGTCATGGTGAAATACTTCAGGGCTATGCTTTAGAACATGACAGACCCTTTATTATTGTCGAAGCTCATTATGGTGTGGAAGGTGCTCACTATAGCGGAAAAAAAAATTCATAGAAGATATTAGGAGTTGGATTGTGGTAGTACACGTTGCATTCATATTCAACTAACTACTATAGGATTTGTGACATATGTCAAAGAACAGGAAATCCATCTTGATGGGATGAGATTCCATTGAATCCACAGATTGCTTCAAAAGATTTTGATAAATGGGTTGTATATTTTGTGGAACACATCAACCTGCATGGGAAGTGAACTGGATCATGATATATCATCACCACAATGAATTGTTTAACATGAAGGGATAAGGAAACAACTTTGAAAGAATGCACTGCTACGACTGCAACAAGGTTCTTATTTGACAGTGTTGTATCTATTTTAAGATGTCAAAAGTTTCTAGCAAGTGATGAAGGTACACACTTTGTAAGAAAAACATTTAGGATCTTACTGTAGAACTTTAGATTCAACATAGAAAGACAACATCTTATCATCCTCAAGCGAATGGAGCCATCGAATATTTTACTAAAATTTTGGAGAATTCCTAAATTAAGGTATACATGTAAATCAGGAGGATTGGGATATGAATATTCTAGTAGTTTTGTGGGCTTATCACACTATGTGCAAAAATTTGATATTGCACACACCTTTTAAGTTGTTCTATGGACAATAAGTTTCCATGCCAATGGAATATATTGTTCTTAGACTAATGATAGTTTCCTTCACTGGTATGCGTGATACTGGTGCAGTTGAAGAGGGACTATCACAATTGTTAGAACTCAATGAAGACTATTTTATAATAGGATTTCACTAACAAGTGGAAAAGGATTGAAAAAAATCTTGTCATGATCTACATATAAAAAATAAACATTTCAAATGGGTGGATTTAGTCCTCTTATATGATAATAATTTTTTGAAACATTCGAACTCATTGGATGGGTCCTTATGTGATGAATTTCATTATTGAAGAAGGTGTAGTTTAGTTACAGATGTTGAACAGAGAATTTGTTGGCGGCTTCATAAATGGGAGTCAGATAAGACCGTATACGGATAGTCGTAGTTCTCTTGGCTAAAGTTATACAACCAAAAAAAACTTTTGTGTCAAATTTGGTTATGTTGTAGTTGTTCATATTCAATTTGTCTATTCCAAATGTGTTAATATCCAAGTCTACAAATAATTCACTTTAATTCCTTCTTTTATGGAAAAAGTATCGACGACGTATGAAGGGAATTGTCATAATTATCTAGAAAAGGTTCATGTGTGCATGTATTGGTCACCATGCTCAGAAATCATTGCCAATATATATTTAATTAACTACCCACATGATTGGGAAACATGTTGCATGCATTGGCATGAATTCAAAAAGGGGCAGGGTGGCTGCTACTAGAGGTCATTGTGTTCATTGTGCAAACTGGGAATCTCAAGCAAGATTGAGATACAAAAGTTACATAAGCCACAATGTTACGATTATGTTAATAGAATCCATGGAAATTAACATTTCTAGAACCATTAATTATCTCGTATTTTTTGTGGACACTCTGGTTGGTTACCTTATTATGGATGAGTAGTATAAAATATCGTCAATCCACTAAAGAAAAGGAAAATAGGGGGAAGAGTCGAGAGAAAGAAAAAAGGAATGCACAGCACTGAGGCACTAGGTTTTGTTTATGCTATAATTTTACCTAACTATAGACCACCGCATAAATATGATATGTCTCCCATCACTATCGAGAAAAATACCAAGCATACTTTGGTTGATCCTATTGTGCATCAGGGTGTTCAAGTAATTGGAAAGAACTTATTGAATTTGAATAAGTTATCAGTTTCTCACCATGACCTCTGGAAGTTTAAAGAGTTTAAGGATTACCAGTATATGGAGGTTGTGCAAGTTTGATAAGGGGGGCCAATTGATATCATCCCTATGGAGTGGGAATGAGGATTCTAAAGTTCTGGTATTTTGTCATTGCTCCACCTATCTCATTCCAATCAAAATACAGAGGTAAATACATATATAAAGTAGTCTTTATTCCATTTCCATGGTGGATATCTATGGATTGATACAAAAGTACCATTTGGTGTAGATATTATTGAAAATATTATGGGGTTTCCAAAATATCTTAGTTATCCAACACCTTTCTTTGCTGGAAAAGATTAGAAAAACAAGTTAGTGTCAGGAATGAAGGAAAAGTATGGATTAGCGAGAGACAAGAGAGGCTTTTCCATATCCTCTATTGATGATCAGTATGTTTGGTTCTTAGTGAATGCACTCTTGGAAAATTTACAGTAGAAGATGTGATTGAACCACTATACTACAACAGTAATTGTTGTGGTGGAGTAGTTTGCTATAGGGTTCCAGTTGAATTGGGACACATTTTTGTTGAATCGGTTGTTAGCGAACGCTCTCGACACATAGGATAAAGGTAACCCCTTTACATATTCTTAGTTATTTTTGCCTATATATTTCATTTCTTAGGAATAAACACCACATTACTAGGGCATGGAAATTATTTTCCCCTATTGAGGGTCCATATTTCAGAACCTATGGTTTACATAATTGAAACGATGATATATTAACAATAATGTCGAGTTCATTTTGAAAGAAAAGGAAATTCAACAACAAATAGTGAGTATACCAAGGTTAGAAGTTGTGACGATGCAACACTTTCAATATATATTTAGATTTCATGCCGATCCGCATTATATCAGTATTCAACCATAACGGGGCGCCCAAAACCAATGGTTGGAAACAAAATTTTGGCTAACAGAGGAATAAATTGTTAGCATTCCAAGCGAACTTCCTATAGAGTGGAAGGATCCAGTCATAGATGATCAGTTTTCTACTGAGGTGTATCTAAGGAAATAAGGTACTTCTGGGAACCAACATGGTGGGTCTCAAGAGAAATATAACTATCAAATTTCACATCAAGGCGGTGACCATCAATCTAGTGCTACCCCGATGCATATAGATCTAGGGGAGAAGAGAAAGGTTACAGAGAAGCAAATAAAGGAACAAAGAAAGAAATTTTTTTGTTAGGGATACCATCCATATGGATTTAACAGATGATGACTACACTCTCCTAACTAAAAGAATGGTTGAGATAGCGGAGGAGAATCACAAGAAAATGGACGACATAAATACTGATTTTTTCAAGGAATTAATCGATTTACTTCA
The DNA here is from genome assembly GCA_001517045.1 of Pseudotsuga menziesii. NCBI lineage: Eukaryota > Viridiplantae > Streptophyta > Pinopsida > Pinales > Pinaceae > Pseudotsuga > Pseudotsuga menziesii. The sequence goes on from LPNX010300446.1 coordinate 216,265, forward strand.
AGTGTTATGTAAGGCATTGAAAAAGGTTCATATTATTGTCAACACCCCATATTTAGAATCATCAGAAGCTGGTTAATCTAGAGAGTGACCAAGTGAATATCCATTGTCGAAGAAGGCTCAAAATGTAGAAATTATCCCAAAGGAATTGTATTTGGGTAACTCTAATTTGAACAATAAGGTACACGGTATAACTTATGTCGAGCTCAATATGTTTAATTTATCATTGTTCATTGTGCATAATGTTTTAAATCAAGCCAAATAATATGTAAAGTCTAGGGAGCATCTGGCCTATGCACAACTAAATTTGTTGAAGATGAAGGTTACCAATCTTTATGCATAATCAGTTGTAATTTCCGAGCATAACGAATTGCTGTGAAAAAATAGGAAATGAATTGAAACTATTAGTGAAATAACCTATCATGACGTGTCGAAAGTCAGTACTGTTCTATTCTAACATAATGTAAAGTGGAAAAAATGGGGGAAGTCATTACTGAATTCCGACATAATATTAAGGAATTGGAAGAAAAAATAGTTCTGAGTACAGACCATTAAGGATGAAGAGGAATTTTGTGCCAAGGTATATGAGGAGGTTTCTCAAGCATCAAGAGACTTAGTAGATGATGCAAAACTACATGAAATGATAGTTAAACTAAGTTTAATGGAAAAAAGTATGGAGAATCTGAGGGGGTCATTAAAGACTCCCCCACCTATCGAACGTATAGGTAAGGTTGGTTAGTTGAATATATTACAATAGTATGTAAGTAAGATCAGGACACAATATCTTAAGCAAATGGATATGGTGAATGAATTATAGGTGGTTACAGAGTGAGTTGTTGTGGCCATTAAGCCAGTCCAAGTTGAGGTGAAGAAGGGAGTCTCATTTTCACAAGTGAGGACTTCAACACATATTTCCATTGAAGGCGTTGAAGATATTTATAATTCAAGGGAATAATTCTAATTTTATGTCGAGGAATTTAAGAAAATTATCCAATACTGTCGGGCAAAGATTAATACAACAGCACTATCATGTTGAAGTGGCTCGGGACAATCCACATGTGAGTGTTGAGGGCTTCTTGTCTCGGGGTTTGATTTTGGAAATTTTGGTACATGTTTTCAAAATTTTGGTTTAAGGCTATTATACAAGGGTAAAAAGGACTTACAAATCTCACAACTGATATGGAGATCAGGTAAGAGTACCCATTTTGAAGAAGTCCAACCAAAAGGTTGGTTAGTTAGTTGGTATTTTTTTCCACTTATGTAATAAGTCAAGTAGTGGGAGAGGGATGTAAATAAATCCATTAGATCCTATAAATATGTAATGGTTTCATTTTATGGGAATATAGATAAAGGAATAAACAAGTTGATGTAACATTGCTTTGAGAGAAGTTTGAGTTCAATTGCTATGTATGAGTCAATCTGTAGGATGTGTGTGGAGATATGTTGTAAAGGATGATGAGAAGATGTCTATAAGTCAAGTCCACATACAATAAGCATTCGATATGAGACTAATATGAATAAAAGAACGCTTTTGTGGTTTTCTCCTAGTTTAGTTTTCCACATTAAATCTTAGTGTTCTCTATCTAATGTGTTATGTACTTTCTTGGTTAGATGAGTAGATGATTAATGTGAATGGCGAATTAATGTGAGAATATGCATTGTTAGTCGAGCACATGATGATCAATTTGATATGTCTCGTGAATATGTATGTATTTTTCTTTCATAACTTATGATCTGTCGATGTGTGGTATGTCGATACAATTTCTATTGAGCTAAATGGTAGTGTAAATCCCCTTCAATGTTGCAAAATATTGGTTCTTACAGCTTCTATAGTTACTTTGTGTGAGACTTTATATGCTATGTAGGTGTTACCGGGAGGCTTTGACTCCTCTTAGGAAGATTTCTTGGAGTTTGTTGGTACGAGAGTCTGTATGAACCTGGTATAGGGTAAGCTTGTGCCAATAATTTACTTTATTATGAACTTGCTACAATTTTCTAGTAGAGGATGATGATTTATCTAGATAACCACCTAGATAACTTTCCATAACTTCAATATTCATTTCCTACTCCAAATTAGCTCGGGCTAAGGAAACAACCTATTGTGATAAGGGAATTCTAATAAAGGGTAACAATCCTTGATCGAACCATTACTTATGGTTTGCGTCATGTACATGGAATGAATTTGTTTCTAAAACATATCTAGATTGTTGCACATAATCCAAGGCAAATTCTTGTTGTACTTTTCTAGCTGATCTGAATTCCCTGATTCCATGTTGTTTTTATTTTGATACTTGGGAACTCATCCAAGAACTATTGTTTTACTTTCTGTAATGTTACAGATGGGTGATTCGCATGTATTCATTATAATAGATGCATATACCGTTAGAATTCCCTTCCATGCAAGGTGGTATGGAATTCGATTAACTTTGTGGTAGGAGCTATCCCTTTTGAGTTCCAAATGGATTTATATAGAAACCATTTCTACTCTACATATTCTTTGTTCACCACACCAAAACATGCCATTTGCACTGCAATTAGTGCCATCTTGTAGTGCAATTTTTCCCAAGCTTGAGCTCATCATCGATCACTAAATTTGATGGAAGACATATTTTCAAAAATTAGGCTCAAATTGCAATGGATTTTATGTCGACCAAATTTAGCGTTGGGTATGTTTAGTGCAAATATTTTATCCTAGATTGGTTTCTAGTTTTGGTCCTTGTTTATTGCCAAAAGTTTCTTATTGTTTAGCACTAGGTGTGGCCTCCTTTTTATATTCAAGTAGTGATTCCAATTTTGGTTCTATTTTTCCTTCCATTGTTGCTTCTGTTTTGGATTCCTTATTAGCACCAGGTGGTTTTTCTCTTATAGTGTTGAATATTTCTTCCTTTATATTTAGGTTTTTCTTCCTATTTAGCCTTGGGGTTTGCTTCCTATTTAGCACCCAATTTAGATTTCTATTTAAATCCTAAAATAACACCTATTTTCGATTCCATTTTCATGACATTTTCTTCCATTTTAGTGCCACATTTTGCTTCCATTTTAACACTCATCCTTCCACTTTATTATATTCATTTTATTAATTTAATGGAATTAATGAAATATATCATAGTTCTGAAACAACATATATCAATATAAAAATGTCAACATGTTACACAACTTGACGAGAATGTTATACTCAAAACAAGAACTCTAGCCATAAAAACTCCTATTTTTGTGAAAAAAAAACCAAAAAACACCTCCAAATAAAAAAGTGGTGCTACTCATAGCACCACTTTTTTGGGGGAGATAAAAATGTGGACATGATGAAAACAATCATTCTTGTTATTTACAATAACCTTAAAATCAAGCCCCAAATTGAAAATTGATGCTATTGGTAGCATAATATTTCAAAAAAAGGCATAATGATATCATTTTATCATAATTTAAAATTATATTTATTAAACCTGTTACTAACACTATAAAAAATGCACTATATTAAACAAAAAAATGGTCTACAAATAACCAAAAAAATTATAAAAAAACATCAAAATACAACTAAATTGAAAATAGAAAATTTACACACTTTAAAACTATAACAAAACACTTAAAAAATAAAAATTTAAAAAAATACAACAACAAACACAAAACAATATTAAAAACAACATGTGACGAAAAATAACAAAATATTATATATATAATGTAAAACAATATCAATTATAAATTATAAAACATAAACTATAAAACAACATAAAATCTCAAACAATATTAAAAAACCAAATAATATGTTAGCATAACAAAATATTTTAAAAACCAAAGAAAAAACAAACAAAGTCTTAAAACGTTTTGTTGCTAAAAAAAAGCAAAGTCTTAAAATGTTTTGTTGCTTTTGTATAAGCAATATAAATAAGGGTTGAAGAAATTATTGAGGGGTGATTCTCACAATGGTGCCACCCCTTTATACTATTTAAAAATTTTAAATTATTTTGTTAATATGCATTTGTTTAAAACTTATAGGTTTGGTTTAAAAGTTATATTTTTTTCATATGTTTGTTTTTCAACTTATGTTTTTACAATTATTATATATTGTTTTATATTTTTTATGATCTTTAAATGTTTTCACATGGTTTTTTCACCTTATTGTAAATTTAAAAACAAAATGTAAGTATATAGATTCTTAAAAATAAATTTTAATTGAGTGGAGAGGTACTTTCTATAGCTCAAATGGGAGAGATGTTTAAAAAATAAAATAGCTTATAACATGTCGTCTTATTACTAAAAAAATAAAAAGTAAAAAAATATTATACTCATATAACTATACAACCATATTAGAGAGATATTCGCAATCTTACAAACTAATTAGTAAAATTAAAAATATTGGTAAAATTCAATTAACTTGAGTAGTAAAAAAAAATTATAAAGCCAAGAAGATGTAAAATTCAATTTAAATTTAGCTAAATTGTAAAACACATTTATGTAATTATATATCATATTTCAATTTAAAATTTTGTTGACTTGAAACCTAAGCACAAATAATATGTTATAGAAAATAAATTGCAGAATAATAGCGATTACAATGCAATATTACAACCATATTTATAAAATTCTTTAAATGAAAATAAAACTAGAAAGAATCCAAACCACTTACATCCTTAGTCATTCCCAAGTCAAGATTAACCCTAACATGTAAATGTTCATTTTTAGTTATAGAGAAAACCAAGTCAATTTTCAAAAACATTTGGATAAATTTTTAAAATCTTCATTCGATTGGATTGTGTTACTCATTAACTACTCATTCGTCTATTGGTATTTACCCTATTTTGAAATTACTTAAGCAAGTTGGTCATTTCCCTCCAAGCAGGAATACTTATTAGACATTTTTTGTAAATTAAAAAGGGTTTGCATGTCAAGAGAACTTGATCTCTCTGGGAACATGGTAGATCGATAGCTAAGATGGATCTATACTCGTATACATAATTAGATATTTTATGTAATATTTTAAAAATATATATAAAATATAAAACAATATAAAGAAATTTTTTAAGGGGCACCACCCCTTTATATTATTTAAACTTTTTAATTATATTTGTTAGTAACTATTTTTTAAAAACAGTATATATTTTTTGTATGATTTGTTTAAAAGGCATATTTTTTTCATATGTATTAATTTTATGTTGTCGAGAAAAATGTCAAATTTCACAATTTTTTGATAAAATATTTTTTGTAATATTTTAAAAAAATATATAAAATATAAAACAATATAAATTATAAAATATAAAACTTAAATTATAAAACAACATAAAATATGAAACAAGATTAAAAATATCAAATAAATAATATGTTAGTATAACAAAACATTTTAAAACCAAAGAAAAAAATAAAAATAAAAAACAAAATCTAAAAAGGTTTTGTGGCTTTTGTATAAACAATATATATAAGGGGTGAGGAAGTTTTTAATGGGGCAATTCCTAGGAATCACTCTATCCCTTAATACTATTCAAACGTTCTTTATTATTTTGTTAATATGTATTTGTTGAAAAATTATATATATTTTTACATAGTTATGTTTAAAAGATATATTTTTTTTCTTATGTTTTTTAACTTATGTTTTTATTATTATTATATATTTGTTTATTTTTATTTCTATCATATTTACATGGTTTTTCCAACTTAATATAAATTAAAAAACAAAATAGAAATATATCCATCATTAAAAAATGAGTTTTTGATATTTTTTATTAGTTTATGTTGTTGAAGAAAAAGTCAAACTTCACAATTTTTTGATACGATATTTTTTGTAATATTTTAAAAATATATATAATGTAAACCTATATAGATAGGGTGAGAAAGTTGGTAAAGGGGGCATTCTCCCGCCACCCATTTATACTATTTATACTTTCTTTATTATTTTGTTAATACGTATTTATTTAAAACTTATATATATATATATATATATATATATTGAATGGTTTTGTGTATCTATATTTTTTGATATGTTTTTCTTTAACTTATGTTGTTGTTGTTGTTGTTTTCTTTATTCTTTTTATGATGTTTTAATATTTTTACATGGTTTTTTCATCTTACTGTAAATTAAAAAACAAAATAACAAAATGTAAGTATATTAATTGTTAAAAAGGAGTTTTTGATATTCTTGATTAGTTTTGTATTGTTAAGTAAAATGTCATTTTTCACAATTTTTTGATAAGATATTTTTTTAATGTTTTGACTTTAAAATTTAATTTTGACATTAAATATTATGTTTTTAATATTTTAATTACAAATGTATAGTATACGTTTTGCAAAGTTTATTAGAATTATTATTTTATGGAAAATAATGTTAAATAATATCATTTTTATACATCAAATAAGTAAAATTAGTTTTAAAATAGCTAAAATTACTTAAAAAATAGTTTGAATTGTCTTTATTTTCTCATCCTTTTTACAAAGTAGCCCAAACAAATGATTTATTTAAAACAAAAATTTAAGGAAAAACTTCCAAAATGTATATAGTTTTTCATCCTAAATGTCAAGAAATAAAAAAAATGTATATATTTTTAGTTACAACTACTTACTAAATGTATTTTTTTTTGTAAAATTTCAAAAAATGCATTTGTAAATAAAAATATTATTTTTTTATGACAAATAATTTTCAAAATCGTAAAAAAATGGTCAAAATGAAAAATGGTTTTTGAAACTCGCCCTCCAAAAACCGAGAACAATGTCGGGTTTTGGTCAAGTTGTATAACTCGTTTTTATTTTGATGAAATTTTCAAGTCATAACATTTGTTTATTTTTAGTGTTAACAAAATATTCCCAATCACCCCAAAACGAGTCAACATCTATGTATCTATCGTGTGAGCAATATATTCCCTATCATTCTCACCTCCTAATATTTCTATTTCTACATTTTAAAGGTTAAACTTATTTGTCATTAATTTTTTGTTGTTGTAAAAACAGACATCATTAGAGTAGTTTGGTAGCATTCAAAGGAGTACAACCACTTTAAATCTCCATGGGTTCTTTTATCATAAACCTATATTCACAACAAACGCCCATTTTTTATATCACCACTGGGGATGTAACATCCCCTCAGAGAATGACCGAAAAATTCATTATTATATGTGTATGTAATATATATGTGTGTGTGGGACCTAAAATACATTTTATCTTATATATATATATATATATATATATATATAT